>CM068759.1:5112337-5349238 GCA_035084275.1 Hydrolagus colliei
TACGAAAAAATCCGCTAAAGATCCGAAAAGGGGAATGAATGAATCGATGGATTTTCCTTTTTTAAAAAAAAAACACACACACAAAAATGTAAATTGATTTGAGAAATGTTTCCATGAAAAACATTGATGGTGGGCGATGGGTGGGGTGGGGGGGGGGGGGAGAGGGGGATCTAAAAATTCCTAGTAAATACTGTAGGTATAAATCTAACCTGTGCTCCCCACATTTGACGGGATCCAACTTAATTCATCGCTTGGGTTTGATCAAAAATAAACCAGGCTGTGAAATAAGGCAGGGAGAACAAGCACAGGAAAGCAGCTTCACTTTACAGAGGCAACTCGACAAAGTTGTGTGCTCACACACAACACACAGACAGACAATACACACAGAGACACAGTGTCAATAAGGCTCAAATGAGTATCGCAGCTGATATCCTTTAATGTTGGTGGATTGTGTCCTTACTCACGAATGGAAAGTGGGGGGAGGGGGGGGGGGGGGGGGGAAGAGGGGAGGGGGTATTTTGTGTGTGTGTGTTGTTGGGGAGAGAAGAGTGAAGCAACAGGGGGGTGATTTTAGTGGTGAGTTCTGATTTTCAACTTACAGCAATGATTCTTAATTTTTTTTAGATCCTGTATATGATATTGCACACACACACACACACACACATATATATTGAAAACGAGTTAGGATTATATCACAATATTCCAAGAGACACTTGTCTGATCTCCCTCTCCCCTCTCCCCTCTCCTGTCTCCCCCTTGGTAACTAACAACTTTGCTCAGTTGTTGCAAATCTATTTCCACCCCCCCACCACCAATGGATGGTGATGGATCACTGGACATCTCTGATAGCTAACATCGACCCTCCACACACACACTCCCTCCCTCCCTGTGTCTGTCTCTCAGTCTCTCTACCTCAAGCCCCTCTCTTCGATTAACTGAAGCTCGCTGCCACACCGCACCGATCGGACGCTGAACGATTAGAGAAAAAACACCAGAGTCAATTGCAATCTAATCAATTGAAATCAACCAAGGCGCCAACACCTTCAAAGGCAAGGGTTAAAGTGATGGTTGGGGAGAGGGAGAGAGGGAGGGAGGGGGAGAACTCTGATAGTCAATCGAAATGACATAACAGCAAAAAAAAATCCCAGAAACTCACAATCTATCCACTCACCCACCCACCCACCCACCCCCCTCTTTTGTTTTGCAATCTGTCCATCATATATATTATGTACATACTATATATATATATATGTGTGCACCCACCCCCTTCCCCATGAAACAGCCTTTCAAATCAAATTAAATCGACAGTAAAACTTATTCACACAGCACACAGTCCCCCCCCCCCCCCCACACACACACACTTTGTATCTCACTCCATCAGTCAATCACAGCAAAAATGACACCTTTGCCAAAGTCTGAAAATGCAAAAACAACTATAAATTCCACAGTTTCTGCCTTAACGTCCATCCCTTTCTCTCTCATTCTCTCCCACCCCATCTCTCTCTCTCTCCCCCTCCCTCCCTTCCCACATCTCTCTCCCCCTACCCCCACCACCCCCTCCTCCCTCCCTTCTCTCAATCTGTTGACAACAAACCATGTCACAAAGTCCCAGTGGCTTGAGTACTGCTTGAGACGCTGCCTTCCAAACCCTCACCTGCCAAAGCAAATGTACCGCCCTCAACGATTGTGTTTGATTTCCCAAACTCACCTCCTTAACCCAGAGATGCCAATCACTGACCCCTTATTCCAACCAGGGGCTGCTAAACACTTTGCCAATCGCCACGATTCCGATCCCTCGCTAAGGAGGACAAGATGTCCCTTATTATATAATTCCACCCTGAACCCAATCATAAGCAGAGCATTAGGATTTCATTATCTCTGAGCATGTCCACAACACACACACAACATACACATAGACAGACACACACAGTCAACACTTAGGTTTCAAACCGAATTGCAATCCCTCTGCTGATAATCACACCAGCATCCAATTTGACCCTGAACCCCAACTCTGTCAATCAGAATCTGACCCTTTCCTATTCCGGTCCCAATTTCGATCTGTCAATCACAATTTGCATTTACAATTCAACCCACTGAACTCGGGTTTCTCAATCATCCATTTGGAGTTTTTTTTTAATATCAGTTTTTGTGATCAGATACAGTAACAAAAAAAAGCCTCTCATTCTCTGTGTGTGTGTGTTGTGTGTGTGAGAGAGAGGACCATCCAAAGAACAAGTGGTGGGAAGTTCTGTGCTATTTCTAATTATATCATTGCCACCAAGGGATTGATGGTACATAGCAGGGAACCGAATAAAACGTCTGAAAAAATAATAAGTTACATGCCAGAAACATATTAGCTGTTTGGTCCATCCACAGTGAGTGATTCTTGTTTTCATTACGATAAACGGACCCTTTTTTGCCAAATAAACAATGCATTCTTCCCCAAATCAGATAGCCATCCACCTGATACCCCCAAAACCTCTTTATTTTATATGAAACAATTACACAAAGTCATTCTAACCCAGCCAGCTGTTTGCGATCAGATACCGTACTACACTTTACTTCAACCCTGGAACTTGGAAAGCCACATTTCCAGTGATGTCCATACTCAAACTATGATGTGTCTTTCTTTCACCCCCCCCCCCCACCCCCCACCCCGTTTCAACCATTACCGGTGATGTATGTATATGAAACACATGTTCGGGTTCGACCCCAACTCTTTTAATCACCATCCATTTGTTCATCCCACTCCCACTGTCAACCCAAACTTTTTTGGGGGACTATTCGTAAAATCGGATGAGATTCAAAAATGAGCAGTTAGTTTCACTTCCATCCACCGCTCCTAACATGTAGTCAGTCACAAAGGTAAATTATGACAATTACAGTGCCCCCTCTCCGCACCCCCCCCCCCCTACACACACACACACACAACCCCACCACCATCAAAACAAATGTTCAAAAAGTGTGCAGAACTCACTGATCTCACTTCACAATACTGGGTGTCTTTTAGTACAAAGACCTGTGGCTCAGTGGTCAGAGCACTCGCCTTACAAGTGAGAGACCTGGGTTTGATTCCAGGCGTGAAACCTTGAGCAAGTTTCCTTATTCCACACGCCTGATAATAATCCCTCAAGGTAAAAAAGCAATAATAATTTGCTCATTCAATCCATGACTGTTTGCGGATCGCTGCTGTGCGCAATTGGCTGCCCGCGATTCGCCTACAAATATAGTCAATTCACTTTACAGCATATTCTGTGGAGCTTTTTGAGACGTTTGGGAGACCTGAATAGTGCTATATCAAAATGCAAGATTATTATTTGCAGTATTATTATTATTATTATGAATCCTGGTCTGAAGCAATGACTATCCAGCACCTTGGGATGTCCTCCTGATGTGAAAGGTGTTACACAAGTGTCATTTTGTTGTTGTTGTATTGGGTACAAGAAAAAAAGGCTTTTTCCTCAGCCATCAGGTCACTGCCTAATACTCACCTTTTGCACGCTAGGTTTTGAAGTGAGCCGAGTTGCTAATGCAGAAATACCGACTGACAATCATATCCTGTTTTTAATGTTTTGGCATTTATCGACCCCCACCCCCCTCCCCAAACCTCCGTTCCCCACCCCCCATATTATAATGGGGCTTTAATGTCATTCCCATCTTTACTATAATCTTGTTATTGTACAATAGTAGATGTGGCAAAGATAAATTGTAGTGTTTATTGACCTATTTTGATTTTGTGTGTTACAACTGCACTAAAAATGCAAACCATTAACTGTATTCCATGCATTTCTGCACTTTATTCTCCTGCTATCCATTAATTAACATAATAAAACATAACATTGCATGTATTTAATAAATGCATTAAAGTATGGTGTAGTGAACTGACTGTCACAGTTCAAGACGTCTTATGCTTATATAATAAACACTATGTATTTATGTCTGTATTGGGCAAGTAATATCGAAATGAATCAAAATGAGATGATTGATGTTGTAGATCCAGAATTACAGCAAAATAATCTTGATGTTTCAACTGTGCGAATGTGTATTTTAGGATATGATTCAAATGAAAATGCAATAAAATAATCCGCTACATATACATGATGCACTGAAGTACTGACTGGGAGCTGGGAGTTTGTTAAAAGAGAAAACATACTCAAGGGATAAAGGGGACTTAACAAAGCACAAGAGCCAAAGCTCAAGTAGTTTACAGTGTTCCAAACTTGAGAGTGTGTTTATCCTTAAACACACTTCCAAACATCCTATTTTGCGTAGAATACAAAGCGATATTGTTTGCCTTTTGAGAACTTTTATGCTGGAGATTTACAGTTACAGTTTAAAGCATCCAATCCGCTTTCTTTATGTTTCTATTGGAACCACCAATCTTTTCTGTAGTGGAATCTCACCTCATGATAAGAAGGCGGGTGTTTACGTAAAACATTAGATAAGGCTATAACAGGGTTAGTTGAGAGGAACAGAAGGTTTTTATGAAGCAGTATTGCACACTGTTTGGAAGAAAGTGAACACACCATCATGTGTTATAATCTAATGTTCAAAATTCTATTTTACACCCAGTGTTTCTGTGATAATGATGTCTGTCCCAATTCCACCACGTCCTGTCTCCCATCATAACATGAC
Source organism: Hydrolagus colliei (assembly GCA_035084275.1). Classification (NCBI taxonomy): domain Eukaryota; kingdom Metazoa; phylum Chordata; class Chondrichthyes; order Chimaeriformes; family Chimaeridae; genus Hydrolagus; species Hydrolagus colliei. Next base: position 5,116,973 of record CM068759.1, read on the forward strand.
ACATCTCACTCCTTGCCTGACTGTGGTCTGTCAACCGTAATCAAAAACATTCCATTTCAACAGTCTTTAATCCTACTCTTTGAATTATCATCAGCATCCAAAATCCACCCAACTCTATTCTGTCAATCAGCGCTTATGTACATCCGTCTCTTTGCCATCACGAGTCATAATTAGACATATCCAAGTCCTAATATAACCCCAGTCTGTCGATCACAGTTATATCTATTCTGTTCTCACCAGGACTCCAGATAGTCATCAGCAATCATCCTTTCTTACCCTACGATCTTTCTGCCAGTCATTATTGTGTGCATCAAAACATTAATTTTAACCCCATTTTCCTGTTCTAAAATCCGTCTGTTAGCCACAAATGGCATTCACCCCCAAAGCCTATCCAAATCCCATCTTGCAAGCATTAAACAGTATTTAACTTAACCCCAGCCCATTAATCCAAATACAAGTTATATAGTTATTGTTCTACTCTAACCTGAATAATCTTTTTCATTATTTTGCCCGCAATATACACAGCCAATTCACTTTGCAATATATTTTGTAAAGTGCTCTGATTATAAAAATCTCAACAATGTGATGAGGGTCAATATCAAATGCATGGATTTTTATAATTATTGTTAAAAGATGCGCCTTAACAATGTTTGGTGGTCTGCTTTTTTTTTACTAACTAATAATAATTGTTCATGTTTCTCTCGCCTCTATCTCCAGCACTAGATATACATGTCAAAGCAATGGAATAATAATATAAGTGATTTCTACATTTACAGATATTAGATCAGCCATAGATCATGTTTCAGTACTGTATGTGGCTGTACGTCTGAAAAACAAACGTTCAAGAATCCTCCATTAGTCGTTTGGTGAAGTGGATTTATTACATTCACATCAAACTAGGGAACTAAGGTCAAATAATCCTCTTATTATGCATGGATATTTCTCCACTCCTTCTGATCCTGATGCTGAATTTGGAGTTATTGCTTTCTGTTTGGTCTTGCCAATGCTGACATCTAAGGCTGGCCCAACGAGGAACAAAAAATCTCCAGTTTGCTGCTTTTACTCAAACTTAATAATCTTGCACACATTCCAACCTGACGGGATCTGTTCATCTCATATCATTGTCTTGCCCTACCTGTCAATTACACCAACACACCCAAAAACCAAATCTGTCAAATCAGTCATTCAGCACATCCCCAAACCTGCCTAACCTTGCCTGTTTACCACTTTGATATGCTCAATGCTGCACTCAACAAATCCCGTCAGTCAAAACGACACTTTTCTAGTTCTAGTTACGCCCAAATTATGCGTCAGATAATAAAATACCTCAAATCTTGCCTGAACCAGTTCAGTTTGTCAGATATAAAACAGTTTAATCTGTTAAATAGCTATATTGGTGGCTGCTTTAATTATAGTTCACGAAGGAGCCGGCGCGATGAATTATCCCTGTTGTATTGCACACCTACACTTGTATAAAGCGTACCCACCATTGGGGGTAGCACAGTCAGCCGCTAAGCCTTGAAAATCTGGCGCTTTCAGCCATTAAGCCTTGAAGCTCTGGAATACTCTCCCTCAATTCCTCCACCTTGCCCACTCTCTCCACTTTTTGAAGTCTAGTGTGAAAACCTTCCACTTTGACCGTGCTCACAGCCATGTTTCCCCCCACATCCAACACCCCCCACCCCCCTAGCCCCCCCCTCCCCCATCACCACCCACCACCACTCCCCTCCAGGCTCAGAGTCAGCCTCTGCTTCATGTGTAAAATGCTCTGAGTTGCCGCACTGCTTGGGGGGGCGTAAAATAAGTGCAGATGTTGTTCAAAGGGGTTTGCAAAGGAACAAAAAAAAACTCCACTAAAGGACAAATCTGAGCTGTCCAACTTGCCAGGGATATCAACATTCGCTGCGTTTTTCCTAATGGTGATGTTTTCGAGCAGCTTTGAAGCGGTAATTGGCGCACAAATGATGCCATGCTCTGTGGTGACTGTCTCGCTGGATGTCCACGATTTGGCCCGGTGAAGCTTTTACACCTTGCAAGATTATTTCACAAGGCAAAATGCATCCCTCTTCATCTTGAACATTGCTGGAGCTAATTTTTTAAAAACCTGTCACATTCTGTGCCTTTCAAAGAAACATTTAAAATAGTATTTTAATAACAACTCTAATAATAACTTGATTACCGGGATCTGAATCATAATCTTGTTTGCAGCAAGTTTAAAATATCAATAATAATTATTATAATCCTCGTGTTTGGTGTAGCACCCTATTGCACCCTCTTTGAGACGTCTCAAAAAGCTTCACTGAATATACTGTAAAGTGAATTGACTGTATTTTTTGGGGGGCTGATTATGCCGCGTGAGGGTGGAGTTCGAATCTCTTGAACCTGTGGAATCTATTCACTCTTATTCAAGAGTATGCCGTGTAAGTTTGGTGAACAGCGATATTGTGGAGATAACTGCTGATTCACAGTCGAGTTCCGTCACATAGGATGTGTATCTCTAACATCAAACACCACTGCATTGAAACATTCGCACCTTATACATTTACCCATGTTTTCAACACCATTTCTGTAGTTGCAATTTTTGCCCCTTTAACCGGGCTCTCTGTCTCTGCTCTGAAGCCTTGGTCGAAAAAAAGAATGGCCAAGTGGAACTTGGAAGTCTTCTGCCTCTGCAGCACCTCCATTACTCACAATTCAGTCAGCGAGAGGACATCCATCCACTTGGAAACACTGCTATAGAGATAAGCCTTATTTGCAACCTTTGACTCCGGTTATCTTTGTTGATGGTGCTCAACAGGGATGGCACCAGGATCCCTGCAAAACTCTTGCTTCTGTCTAGTTTCACACTGCTATTATTCTGATTGTTCCCATCTGCTCAGGAATAAGCAGCGTACCAAAACGGGGTTGAAAAATCCCCAGGTCTCTGTGACCAGTATGCAGTGACCCTTTCATTTGCTCCAACCCAGATGTAGATGCTCGGCTTGGGGACGTTCCAGCATTAAATACTCTGTTTAATCTGCGGATAAAAAGATGAAGTGGGCGAGTTTGATTTACAGGTAATTTTTTGTAATGATATTTTTTTGTCTAAAAAAGGTAATGGGTGGTGAGGTAGGGGTGGGGAGGGGGTTGGGTGGGCGGTGGTGGTGAGACCTGGATTTCGTTGGTATACGGCGGGTTGTTAAAGGCTGCATTTCTCCCCTTTTGGTAAACTAATAAATCTGCCGGCCACAATGTAGCCATCCAATCCAATACAAGTTGCAATAATAAAAATTAATGAGTTTAACGAGGCAGAAATGATCCACTTGACCTTTATGAATGAGTCTAGTGGTATTAACGCTGTTGGTAATGCTTGAAATACATGAGACGACTGGGCACATTTTTTTTCCAAAAAAATACCTTCCAAGAAAACCCTGCTTCAGAGATGCAGAAGCAAAAGCAATTGTGTGTGATGTGTTCAGGCAGAGAAAGGCGATGTTTGGAACCCAAACTAATCCCTGAATCACAGAGCTGGAACTGTTGCCAGTTCAATGAACATCAGCCTCCGAACAAAAGGGACTAGAGATAGAGCTGCAGTCAAGTGAAGATTGTCTATGATAGGCAGGGCCCGGAAATAAGTGGGCGGTGAGCCTCAGTCATTAAACCCAATGCATTGATGATCTTGCTGTCGAGAAGGTAGCACAATTGTGGAGTTGGCTGTAGGTGTGGGTGGCAGGGTGCCACCTCTGACTCAGGCAAACAGAACCTGGCATTTAAAACCACACAAATTTCAACAATCTGTACATTGCAAAATGCACTGCCCTGCGTTTGATTTAGCGCCCTATCACGGATTCGAGGTGTCTCAAAGCGCTTCACAGAACATACCGTGAAGTCAGTTGACTGTACACTTTGTGGGCGAAACGCAGCAGCCGATCTCACACAGCGGTGTCCCACAAACAGCCATGGTTGGAGTGACCAACGGTAGTCTTTTATGCAAGAAGCAAAGTAATCCCCCAAACCATTTCACAAGTTGCAAGAAATGAATCACTTTCTCTGCTCCAATAATTGTGTCTCACGGTTGTTCTATTAATCCATACAGTTGCATTGACGTCATCTAGCAGCACCCGAATGGCACAGACCATTGAATAATACAGTAGCGCTAGCCTAGAAGGTTTGGATCATCATCTGTCAGTTAGATTCATTGTTACCTGAGAGACAATGAGTAACATAGCCTCTGCTCAGCTTTATACTGCAACAGCACATTGTTTGTGGAATCAACAGTAAGAACTTCCATTGGGAAACGTGGGCATTGCTGCGCTTCCTAGAATAGAGACATCCTAATTTACTGTTCCAGAATTTCTTAAAAGAAATTACAAAGCTGCGGAACAACAAACAACAACAACATAATTTCATTTGTAGAGCGCCTTTCACATCAGGAGGTAGAAACCAGAGGTCGTGCATTTTGGGAGCCACAGCCTCACACAGTTATACAGTTATACAAAGATTGTTAAGTTCCAACACAGTCCTGTAAGATCATCAACTTGCATGGAGCCTTGCAATGTAGATTAGTAGTGGAGGCATGTCATGGAGTGTGCAATGGCATCATGCATGTTCATATGACTGAAGCTTGGATTGCTGGTCAAACAGCGATAACAGTAACACGTGACAGTGCCCAGACCGGAATGTGGAAAACTATGCAAAAGCCCTCCCTTGGAGTCACGCCACTCCAATCATTGGGAGCCAATGGCAACTGTGTACAACTGTGGAAGGTGGATGGAATCCATTTTACACAGTTGTCAGCCTCCTCACTTGTAACAGATATCTTGCTCGGTAGGACCTCCCCTGAGATCACTAACAAGCAAACAGATTGGGACGTGGGAACTGCTTCTCATCTCACTGTGGCATGATACTCTGCTCCGTGTTTAGGCCGATAAGGTCCAGGTTCCTGGCTCTGCTGCTGCCACCAATAGTTTATCAAACAGCAACCTGTTGATGGCTTCTGTGGATAACAATCTAAAGCTCCTACTCAAACCATATGAGAAAGACATAACATTAAGAGAAAACTCCTGTGCAACAAATTACATTAAGCAGCTTCCCCGTCACACTACAAATAGGGTGATTTGTTTTCTGATTATTCTCCTGTTTTCTCTGAGTAATTGGTACGATCTTTTTTTGTGATAAAGCTACCAGCCTGTGAAATCTATGTTCCTAATACCTTTGGAGTGGTGAACTGGATTGACTGTGTATTTAGTTGGCGAATTATGGAAGGCAATACTGCACAGCGGTGTCCCGCAAACAATTATGGATTGCGGGATCCAATTTGTTTTGTTGAGGGATTGTTACCCTTGAACAGCAATCTGTCGATCGATTAACCACCGGGTTCTTACTTCTTACTAGGTAAAGGGAGGCATGTGGAGTAAGGAAACTTGCCTAAGTTTGCCCAGCCCGGGAATCAAATCTGTTATCCTCTCACTTGTAAGGGAGGACTGGGGAGCTGGAAATGAAGGATGGGATGTGTGCTGGGAATGGTATTGCTAATGATATGCAAGAAGCAAATCCACTGTAACCGTTCTGCTGATCTTCCCAGGGCATATGTAGAAAAGCACCATCTGACTTGTCAAGATATCAGATGAGCTTCTTCAACATCCCAAAGAATTTATAACTGGTTGAATTTATCTGCTTGATTATATCTGTGCTCAGAAGGGTTCTTAGGATTAAGTGGTGGAGCCTCTGGCTCACCGTGTGTTTAGGCCGTAACCAATTTTTGCCATCAGCCAATTCTCTAGTGTTCCATCTGTTGCGAACATTCAGGGCACAGATGTTTGAGTCCGAATGAATGAGCTGTACGTGGAAAACCATAATTCGCCCACACGAGGCGATTTAATTTTTGGCAACTCTTGTGAATTGACTATTTGTGGAATTCAATCAGTTCCAATTAGGGTTTTCAAAGACACTGCAGGTACGTGTCATATCTCCATAGGTGTAACACCCAGTAAGCTAACAATGGTATGAGACCTTTGTCTAATTTCTAGTTGCTGCTCAGTTCTAAAGTACTGTACACAACATTCCCCCGTATACAGAAAGCATCCGTGTGTTCTGTTTTACACAAGATGACAAAGATGATCAACTGGTTCCTGTACAATCCTGAAAATTCCCTGGAAGGATCTTGCAGCACACAAATTAATCACAACTGTCGCCTTTGTGACTACTGGCAATGCAGAAAAAAATACCAATTGTGTTTGCAAATCAATCTACAGTACGTGACATAATTTCGCTGATGAGCTAACATTTCCTCGGGTGCTGATTTCCAGTGAGTCAGATCGTCAGTTCTTAAACAATACACTCTATGCTCAGACTAAAACCTTGCCCTGCTCTTACTTCTGGGTTTCATGCTCTGTAGATGTTGCCCCCGCATGAAATAACACCAAACAACTGTTTGTTAGAGCCCTTGGTGCAAAGCAAGTAAAGGCTCCGCTTCTAAGTACATTTTTATAATGCTCTGGTGGGCTTTCTTGGTGCTAGTGTTTAACAAAGGAATTTGTGTTTGAAGATTGTAATTGGGCAGTACTTATTAGTTTAATTGTCTCTTAATGATTCTGGCGGTAACTATTACCACTGGTCATTAAGAGTGGGTAGAAAATGCAAACTGGCAGTAATTCTCCCAACAGTAGATTTAATGACACAAATATCACTGGCATTAAATCAAACAAAATACTTCTAACGAAAAGGAAATATCTAATCCAAATCTCTTTACCTGGATCCATTGCCCTGTTCATGAAATTCCAAATGAGGGGAATATTTTGCTCTGTATTTTCGCTGTCTAAAATGGTTTGGGGTTTGAACTTGGCTGGTATAAAAACTAGATTATGCTCACTTCATATTTTTCAGTATTGGTTTAAATGATTATCTGGCTTCATTCTTAATTCTTAATTACTTAAAGTTTTGTAATTGTGTCTGCTTATTATTAATTTTCCCCGTTAGTGTAGCATGCTAATTAGCTGTACCATTAGGATAGGTCTGGGGCAAAAACAGAATGCAATTTAAACATTATCATTACTGATTTATGTGTTATAATAATCAAAAACGCAATTAGAACTGGAATGAATCACAATTCTGACCTTAAAATGTCCATTCATTCAATTGCTAGAAAATATGTTAAATAATTACCATAAATAACAATCAAAACAGTATAGATGTTGTGTGCAAAAATATTAAGATGACTCTGCATTTAAAAATCCCAGATATTTGGACTCTCCTGAATTTATTTAACGAACCTGAAAAGAGCCACAATTCACAAGTGCTACAGATGCAGTGTAAATAATGCAGCCTTTCTCGTAACTGAAATAAATTTGTAATGCTGCTTCTTCACTCCCGTTTTAATGCCTGAGAAGTTAGTTCTGTTTCTTAAATATTTAAAAGCTAGGTTTAAAGCTAATTAGGCAGTATGGTACCCAGCTTGGAAAGAATAGCGAAGAAAACGAGCTGGGTGAACAAGCTGAGTAGGTGAGACCAACCTCAATGTGCTTGTAGATTGTAACCTACAGATAATAGAAGGAAGGCAAATCTGCCAGAGGTAAGGAATTCCCCCATGCCTAAGATTCTAGGAAAGAATAAATTAAACTCTTGTGTGATGATTTTTGGTAACAGCTTGAAAAGTACTTGCTAAATTGAGACCTGCCCTAACTTTCACCTAAAAATATGCAGTCAATTCACTTTACAGTATATTCTGTGAAGCACTTTGAGACGTCGATAAGATGGGAAAAGTGCTGTAACAAATGCAGGGATTATTATTATTATTATAACTAGGTATTGCCACACCGTGTTGATGATATGTCGACCTATGTATATGTTGTCAGCCTGGCTCAGTTGGTAGAGCCCTGTATCATCAGAGGTGCTGTCCTTTAGATGAGACGATAACTGAGGCCCTGTGTTTTCAGATGAACACTGAGATCCTGTGACACTATTTGAAATAAGAAGGCAATTTCTCCTGGTACCTTGGCCAATAATCCTCATTCACGTCATGGCTGTTTGTCATGGAAATTGCTGTGTGCAAATTGGCTGCAACATTCACCTACAAAATGCACAATCGCTACACTTAACAGGAATTACTGTAAAAATACTTTGAGATGTCTCAACGTTATTGACACTATAATCAATGGCAAGGATTATTATATTATCCAGAATGAACACATTGAAACAAAGAAGCTAACAGGATAATTTGGGTTATCTTTGAAAAAGATTTCTTTCTTTTGAACCAAGATAATATGTGTTGTGTTCGAAAAAGATTTTTGAATTTGATGATACCTGAACACCCACTTCAACATTAAATAGATGCAAAGAATTGTGCCTGAACCTTTAACAGCCTCCGTCTTTGCTGTTGCGTTTCTGTTGACTTTGTGAATAGTTTGTTTAAACAATGAGTGTTGATGGTATAATCATAGGCGTAGTTGGTTTTGAATAGTGAGGGAGCTCAGCTGATGGAGTTGAATAATTTCAGATACAGTCATTAACCTAAGCTGTTTTAATTACTGCCATTATATGTTAACTGTTATATTTACTCACCTACTGGTGCGAACAAAAGCATATTAAATAATATTGCCTCACTTGTGGAACCTTGCATTGTGAGCTGCGTTGGCTGCCCACATTATACAATCAAAATTTCTATAACTAGAAAGTGCACAAATATTATGTATTTCATGTACGTAGCAAAACATCCATACAGATGGTACAATAATATGTTCTCAGTAACATCTAATCTAGCTACTTGCATAGCTCTGGCATGATTCAGGGAATGGACTCCAACCAAATACTGTAAAATATTATGGTTTTGATGTGCATCTTAGCATCGTCACTTCATGATGGGTTTTCATCTTGTGAAGCATTCAAAAAGTTAGATTGGAACCAACAGAATGATTGATTTATTTGAACCAAGATCCTCGGGTGGATCGCGGAGGTGATTTTGTCCCATGTTAGCCTACAGGTATGGAAATAAAACATATCACTGATCATTCACACTCCATCTAGTGGCTACAACGAGGTGTCAAAAGACCACCAAATGAGCCAAGTGAGCAAGTATTTTCAGCCTTCTGGACATGGAGGCCAATTGTTGTACCATTTCCACTGAATTACAAAGCTGCCACACCTTGCAAGTTTCACTATTATTCAATTGCAGCCAATGGTGACATTAAGAGACCTTTCAGTTCCACTTTTGAAGATGGTATCCCACTCCACATTCTTGTAAGACACATGTGGAATGAATGTCTTTGGGTCAAAATTTGGATGGGTCGGATTGTACTGAAACCTCACAATGTTATTTTGTTAAACAGTGATATAACTTCCGAATGGTTTTTGCTTGGACATACTGAAACCCTACAGCTAATGTCATTGTCTGACACTTAGATGTATAGTGTGTAACATAAGATGTACAAACTAACTAACAGCTTCTCAGCATCTCGGAACAAATTGCTAACGGTGACTGGGATTAGAAGTTTCCAGAAACGTTACAGGCAATAACATTGTTCCTTGATACTTACTAAGTATTAGATTGTAAAGCCTTGAATATACTGCCCCAAATATAAACAGTTTCAGTTTATGCATTGTAAGAATAAAATAATTCAGTAAGGTAAGCAATCTGTGATTCCCCAAAGCCTCTTCACCCATTAGGGAAATAAAGCTCAAAAGAGAACAATAGAGGATAAATGAGCAGGTCGATAACTACTAACAAAGGGCAGAGCATAGGTGTATTAATGTGGAATGTAGGTGTAGCAGGGGAATTGTTGTCCAGGTTCACATTCAGGAGCTTCATGATTCAACAAGCGCAGGCCAGAGCTGCTGGATTTCCACTTCACAGTTTCTAGCCTTTGACTGCCTGGTTAGTGGGACACCAGTTTTTTACCAAAGGGGAAAAAAAACCCTCCACAACGCATGTACCTAACCACCTCACCGTGAACGGCCACGTTCACTGAGCTCAAAGTCCAAATATCTTGAGGGCTTCGGGTTCTCCAAATTCACCACCGAGGACAGGGTTTCAGGGAATGGGGGCGGGAGGTTACCTTCGCTCCATATCATGTGCACCCGAAATCTTTCTCCACTGTGGAACCTGAGGGAAAGGCATCCGTTATACTTAAAGTCGTCTTTACGATTCGTTAGAGTATTTAGCGTATCATTTCTGCCACCAAGGTGGTAAATTTCACTCCGACTGCACCCCTCCCCCCCCACCCGCACCGCTTTTGCCTGAAGGACACCTTACACCCCTGACGTACTAACACACAGCACTAAAGCTGAGGGTATCAGTAGGAATCAAACTCACATCTGTACCAGTTTAGCAGAGTTTAGCAATTAGAAACTGTCTAATAATTTTGAGTGGATATTTCTCCTATTATGCTCTTTTCACTTAGCATCACTTCTTGTACAAGCCAAATTACAATCCGCGGGCAATATTACTTTTCTCGACGAGATCAGGGAAGTCAAAGGTGTTTTCTTCTACTGTCTCCAGTTCTCACACGCTGAGCACCGTGAACCCAATTAACAGTGACGCATAGTCCAGACTCTTTTAGTGAGGTGCGATGCTCTATCAACCACTGCCTGTGTGCCAAGCCACCTGTTAGCTTTAATAGAAGTCAAAGAGATTGAGAGAAATTAATTTCTTAAAAAGTGAAAGTGTTTTCCGACAAATTGCTACAGTAGTTAATTAAAGAAATGGCAAACCTGTTTACACAAAGCACAGTGGTTTATTTAGCAGTTAATCTGCTTTTTCCAGGGGGGGGAAAAAAATGATTTTCTGCCCTCTCCGTCATCTTTCAGAGTTAATGGTAAACTTGGCAGCAACTAAGACGGGTGGGTGTCAAAATGTCACTAATTACCTGACTATTACAAGCCATTATTGGTGAGGTCTACAGCTTTTCAAAGTGCCCCCAACATACAGTGGTAAAAATAGTTGTTCATTATCTCTGTGCATGCACGATTTTATGCGTCCATGCAATTAGTAAAACAAAATTCTGCAAATCTCGCTCTCGTTCTTGTCTCAAGTGTATTTGGTGTTTCGCCCACAAGCTCCACAATCAATCCATTTTACAGTATATTCAGTGAAGCTCTTTGAGATGTCTCAACCACATGCGAAGGTGCTGCATCAAATGCATGGATCATTATTATTATTAGAAACAGATTGCTGCGATAAGAGACTTGGATTTACATGGTGAACATGACACATGAGATATCTCAGCCACCATAAAATTGAACCGCACCTGCTCTCATTCAGGAGCTGTCATCTTATAGAAAACATGAGCAATCAGTTGCAAAGTTATCAGAAAAATATACTAACTGGTCGATCACGCCAGTATTCCGTGTGTAATAATGCGTTAGTTACAAAAAGGCTTTCTTTAATAGAGAAGCTGGAATTTTAGCGTTGTTCCCCAGGTCGGTTTGTTGTGTGTGTCTGGTTTCTGGACGAATCTCTTGGATTCTTGGTTAAGAGAGAATCAATTGGAATTTTTATAAAGCCAAATAAACCGATACTTTGGAAGTAGGGGAATAGGAGCATGAAGAAAACGCAGGGAAATGGGATTAAAGGATCTGTCGTGACCTAATGAACTTGTGGAAAAGTGTGCTTGCTGGATGGATGAGAGGCCTGTTCTCGTGTTGCTTGGAAATCCTGTTAGAAATTGCCTCACACCAGATCCCAGTGTATGTTTACATGGTGCAGAACCTATTCAGATCATGGTCGGCCCTGCATCGTCCTCTCAAAACGCGCTCAATTTCATACCATAGAGCCGGTTCCCTGGTATTTTCCTAAGTATAAAAATATTCTACTGCTACAAAGGGTAAATTGCACACTCTAGGGAAACTTTCGAGGAACATTTCTGCAGCCTGAGTGGTTTAGCACTTGCAGACTCACTCGCATGAGGATCGTGCACGGCGGAAGACTAATTGCACTGGATCATGAACACTATTATTTATAAAAGGAGGTGTAACAGGCCTTTACACACGTGAGAGGCTCCTTTGAAGGAAGTACAATAGAGACACCAATTATTTAAATGTTTTCACTTGATCTGACAGCCATCTGAAAATTCATGTTAAATACAGATTTGCTCTGAAATGTAATGTGGAAAGCACTCTCTCCGTGCATATTCACCAGAAGTGTTTTCAGTGGAATAAGGAGCACATTACTTCGGCTAATGCTAAATGGTGCTGATAAAATAATTTGCATATTGTATGCTTGAGCAAACTGCAGTCTACAATAAATAGATCACTAAAGACGGAGATCCTGCTCTTACCTGTTATAGCTCAGTAGATACTCAAAGGATTAAATGGCTACAAGTCAACTCGTTCCGATGGGAAAGGTCGTTGGATTTTCAAGGAAATAGGTGAGGATGTGGTTTGTATCGTGGGAGGTGTCTAATGGCAGGTGTTTTCAGGTATACAATGTTGAGGAAGGATCACACAGCAAATTTAGTCAGTTTAAATACAGATGAGAGTATTTTTTGCTGTTAAGACTCCCCTGAATGACATTATTTGTTTGTTTTTTCTTCGACAGTTGCCGTAGAGGTCTTAGCTTATTGCTTTTGTGTTGCCTTTTTCTATTTATAACAGACCGTAAATGGAGCCAGGTTTTGACGGTAAACAGGAATAAAACAGTAATTAAGTACGCGCAAAGTAAAAAGACACTTTGATAGATGATTTGCGTTCAGGTAATCCCAAGGAAAACTGTATCAAATGAGGGGTTTATCATCATTATTATGATAACAATGCATTTTCATAGCAAAATAATTCTATTAATTCTATTCCCGAATGGCTCATTGAACACAAAACCAAACTTACTTCTAAAATTAGCGCAATTGAATATATCAGGGAAAAACATTGATTTAGGACACTCCGTGAAATTTTTATTGACACAGAAATATCCAGTACAGCAGCTGGGGAACATCAGATAGTTGTTTTGTGTTGGTGACAGTGGTAATAAGAAGAAAATGGTTGAACATCAATAACTGAATGCTCTCTCAAGCTATGAATGATGCTGAGAACCAGGATCAGCTGAGTTAATGGTGATTACTTGTGATCGAGGAAACTGGCACATTTTAGAAAACTGACCACACTTCTTAAACTTAGATCAGCCTTGACAACCTACGGCAATATATTTGAGCCATTGTCCTGCTGAAATATGTGGCAGCCTACAAAATGACCATTGATCTGTGGTAATATACAATAGTTGCAGTGATGGTGAAGATGTTTGTATCACTGAATATAAATAACATGCTTTGGGACTCATTCAAGTATCTAACCCCTTTGTGCACTCCTATTATTTTTATTTTAAACTAGTAATCCGTATCAAAATGGAATTTAAAAAAAAATTATATATTGCTTACCTAGTTTGCTGTTTTGAAGCGCTCTGAGACGCCGTCTGGCGTGGAGGGCGCTATATAAATTGAAGTTGTTGTTGCTGATATTTGTTTCTTTAATGGTTGTCCTGCAAAATATGGGATTTCCTCTTCGCTCATTCAATTGACCTCTGTGTTTTGCCCACAAAATATACAGTCAATTCACTTTAAAGTATATTCTGTGAAGTGCTCTGAGGCATCTCGATGACATGGTAAAGTGCTATATCAAACACAAGGATTATTATTATTATTTCCTTGCTCAGTGTCTGACGCTGTCTTTGTAAGGCACTCCGAGATATCATCCTACCTGAAGGGCACTAGATAATGCAAGTACTGTGCTGTGGTGTTACCTCTTTTTTAGAGTGGAACAAAGGGACAGCTACAATTAGCTTCTATTTTAGGTTTAGAGAGTGGAAAATCAGCCAGCTTCCACTTCAAATGTCTACCCGGTGATCCCTTATAGAGGTGCAATGGTGTGGACGGGTGAAGCCAGCATTTGACTTGGCTGCGGAGTCTGCACTTGAATGAGCAGCCTGCCAAGGTTCACACTTGATGTAACTTCAACCCTAGTGGAAGGTAAAAAGTCAGTGGGGGCAGCGGAGAAAACTGATCAACAAAAACAAATACTCTGTTAGTTACATGGAGCGATGTGGCACGGAAAGAAGCCATCTGGCTGAACTAGTCTGTGCCTATGTTTATACTCCACACACCCTCTACCACTCCTATTCCACTCTCCGACAACCCCCTTATTCCCTGATGGGTAATCATGTATGCATCAAGTTGTCTCTAATGTACACTGATCTCCTAAAGTCCCTGTTGGATCCAGGAGTGACCATCTTATATTTATGCTGTGGAAACAGCCTATCACCCATCTGTCTTTTTAAATCCTTTCATAATCTTTAACACCTCTATCAGGTGCCACCCTCAGTCATTTTATCTCTAGAGAAAAAAGCTGTAACTCGTGCAATCTTTCTCGATAGTTGAATCCACTCATACCTGATAACATCTTTGTAAACCCTAGCTGTACACTCTCCAGAGTTATATCTTTACTGCAATATGGTGATCAGAAATGCACACTGTATACATCAGTCGTGGTAAGAGGTAAGAAATGATAACGCCCATAAGATACTTTCCATTAGGACTGATGATTCCTTCATTTTCAAGTGTTGAGAACACACCAAGATTGTCCTGAAATCCCGCATTGTGCAATGGAAAGGATATTTTAGCGTGCTGTGAATTATAAGTCAGTCCTCAAAATTTTGTGTTTTTTTTTTTAAACTAGCAATTACAGATTATAGGATTAGTGTTAAATTCTAGTCTTTTTAATAGCTTGTAAATACGGTATGGAATTTACCTAATTACAGCACTACGGAGTGGAAATGAAATCAAAGCAAAGGATCTCTGCAAATAGCTCGGAAATTACAGGCTGCTGCAAGTGGCACAAATGTGATGGCAGATATATGCTGCTGGTGGCATGCAGTCTGACACCAGTAATACTCAGAAGGGTGTAACAATGCAGTGCGACGGTGTAGGTGTCCTCTGCTTTTATGGAGGTTACAGACTAGACTTGTCATGTATTACTTACATTCGCTGCGGAGAGATATAGATGCAGCTGCCCAAAAGTGCTGTCACGTTAGGAATCTAATGGCCCTTTCTGCAAGCAGATATCACGCTAACTTTGCGAGTCCTGAGGGTGGCATTTATGCGTTTAGCCGCTAAATCCTATTTTTTCACTTTACATGGCAATGTTGTTGTGCTCTTTTGACCTATTTTCATGAATAATTACCACCATTTTGCGACGTAGAATCTCCCTCAACCGACAACAGGAATGCTACTAAATGGCAGTAAATCTGAAAGCTATCGGACATCAGTGCATTTTACTCAGGGCTCATCCGATGTCCTGTTTGAGTGGGAAATAATTTGATTTACTTTGTGCTGTGGCCGCGGTCGAACATTGTGTGACCAAATTCTTTATAAGGATAAATTATTTCTCTGAGGCAAGGAAAACCTTCCTGAGGGTTTCCGGTGATCTGTAAAACTAGCAATTTTTTCTTACGATTTTCCATTGCAATAAAAAGAATCCCTGGTTTAATATTTAGGCCTGCCTTTGCTGCCGCTAAAATAATAGACAAAGACCTTGTTTCGAGTTTCAAAGCAAAAATTGCACATAATCATGTGAATTGTTTAACTGCGAAATGGTGGCCACAAATATACATTTGTAACTGAAAAAAACTGCCACACCGACATATATTCTGAGAGATGGGTGGGCAGGTCTTCTGCTGCAGAAATATGGCTTTGTGTCTGGGGAGCAGATGACCAAACCGGCAAAGGCTTTTTCAAGCAGAGTTTCTTTTTAGCGGGCTGAAATAGTATTAATCATAATAATAATAATCCTTGCATTTGATATAGCGTCTTATCATGTTATTGAGATGGCTCAAAGTGCTTCACAGAATATACAGTAAAGTAGAGTGGACAGTGTATTTTGTGGGCAAAATGTAATCACTGCACTGCTCCAGAAATTTGGCACCGTATTTCCTCTATCTCTTGAGTTGTTTCGTGTCAATTATGGCTCAGTGATGGTACTATTGCCTACAGGTTAGAAAATTGTGGGTTTGAACACCATGCTAGGACTTGAGGTTCCAATTTAAACTCTGCACAGCGGGCGAGGGCAGGGTTATCTGAATAGCCATTGCTCGGATGACATGTCAAATCAAGGTACCGTTTGCTAGGCTGTAAAAGAACCAAGGAGATTATTCAAGAAGAGAAGGGGAATTTCAAAAGTATGAACAACACGTCTAGATGAACTGTTCACAGTTGTTCACAGGAATCCGCTGGCATAAATAGAGGCCGTTTTGTCTGCAGAAAGAGTCACTACTGTCACTTGATAGAGATTACATGCAAAAGGTTTTGGAATATGATAAAGCACCATAACAGTGGAGTCCTGTAGCTCAGTGGTTAGAGCACTCGCCTCGTAAGCAGGAGACCAGGGTTTGATTCTTGGCAGAGTAAAATGCTGGGCAAGTTTCCTTACTCCATATCTTTACTTACTCCACATCCTCTATTTACCTAGCAGAAAGTAGGAACTTGGCAATTGGTGGATCGCTTTTCCAGGGGGGGGGTAATAATTCCTTCAAAAAAACTAATAAACTGGTAACTTCAATCCACGACTGTGAAATATTGCTGGGCTGCCAGGTTTCGTCCACAAAATATGCAATCAATTCACTTAACAGTACCTTTTGTAAAGTGCTTCGAGTCATCTCAAAGATGTGATAAGGCACTATTTCAAATGCAAGGATTATTATTATAACAATGCAGAGTTTTGCTTTTTTACTTTGACAAGATTCTGTAGGCAAATAAAAAGAATAATTAGCATTTTTTTTAACTGGGATTGAGTGGGTCTGCCATTTTGAATGAAAGAACTCAAAGGGCATAATAACAGCAGGAAAAGACAGGGAAAAGATCCCATAGTGTATGCAACTTCAAATACAGTAAACGAACGAGGTCCTCCTTCACAGATCCCAATGAGCAAGCAATACACCATCTATTTAATTATTCTTTACAAATGTTTAGCAGACCTTGAAAGCGTATTTGTTTCAAAACGTTCCAAGTACATGCCATTCATTTTGCTTTTGAAGAGAGAGAGAGAGAATTCAGGGAGTAAGCAAATCATCGAATTTAACAAATGGGTGCAATTAACGACAGTTCAGATTTCGAGTTGGGATTTTAGCCCTTGGATACGTGGGCATTTGTTTTCAATTTGAAAGAGGTGTAACCCAGAAATGCTTCCACTTGCGTCAAGAGATTTTTTGTTTGTCCTTGTGCGATGGGAGCGTAGACACAAAGGGGGATGCGGGATAATACTGGTAACAGCTTAGAACAGCCGAATCAGTTTCCACAGCAACCAATTGTCCTGATGTCATTTGTAGCTTGGATGACTCACGAATATCAGAGATTGCAGCAGAAATCAAACGGCTTTCGTGCTTTATTACAATGAAGGTGTTTTTTTTTTCCCCCGACAGGTTCGAAAAAGCATTGTGCGAAAGGTTTTATATGGAGATAACATGGTTACAATGTTCAGTAAACATCCTCGACGCAAGGCTCTCGTGTGCCATTAGTTGACGCCAATAGACCATTGGCTTCCAGAGCGACACTGTCCACAACGTAAACTGCAACGAGACTGATCCTTGCATTTGGTATGACATCTTTCTCATCGGGAGGACGCCCCAAAGCACATCACAGGATTTACTGTCTACTGTCTAATGACAACCTCGACAACCAATTTGCACGCAGTAATGCCCCACAAACAGTTATGACATTTATCTGGGAATTTGTTGGCCAGGACACTGGGAGAAACTCTCTTCTCTTTTTGGTGCTACGAGATCTTTAATATCCACCAAAATAGGCAGCTGGGAACTCATTTTATTAAAGGTTCATCCGAAGAACGGCACCTCTGACAATACAGAGCACTCCCAGCACTGCACTGGCCTATCAACCTGTACGATACGAGTTCAAAAGCCCGGGGTTGGACTGGAACTTATAATCTTCAGACTCGGAGGCGATAGTGCTGCCCACTGAGCCAGGCTGACACTCCGTGCCTGAATGCTTCTGGAGAACTCTGAACTGCCCAGCTCTCTTTTAAAAGAAGCTAGTCCAAAGTGAAAAGCAGTTGACGGGCATCTCACAGTTACACGTTCTGTCAGAATTCTAATGAAGAAAAGCAAATTGCATCATCCCAGCGCCAGAGGTCCGAATGAGGTTTGGGGTGATTTAGTTAAGTACAGTACAAACAAAAACAAAAAGGTGGTAAAATTGACGCCCTTGGCTTATTCACAATAATACAGAGTGGAGTTTTTCTATAATTGAGACCTTTTTTTTCCCCTGACAGTTTCAAAATTATGATCTACGTGTAAAAGCTTTTACTTGCAGACTACATCAAATTGTCAAAAAAAAAAGGCACTTGCAATGTAAAATCACCGCTGACTATCATTCTCCCTTGCCATCAAAATCGTAATTGCATCAAGTCTAAATGAAGCTTTGATAGATGTTTGAAAGGCCTCAATTAAAAAAAAGTTACAGTTGCTGAATAAAGGATAATACTTCCAAATTACTTTCCAGTGCTCCAATAGTTTTCCCTGTCAATGATATGATGTCTTATATGCATATGAACCTCATTGAAATAGTGTGTTCACGAATGACAAGCTATGCGCTTTTAACTGGTTAAACCTCCAGCGGTTACCCCAGCGCACATTATAGGGTCTCCCAACCATGGCTCTTGGGAACTCGGGCCAAATACTCTCCGGAATAAGGTTAGCAAGGTACGTCCCTCTATGGAGAGAGTGCACATTTTATTCCACACATGGGAATTTCCATGTGTAAGGAGATATATGGTTTGAATACTCTGAAGCATGATGAAAAGTTTACGCACGTGTCAGACATCTGGCTGAAGTCAGTTTCAAAGTACTGATGAATGGCATCTTGCCTCACAGTGAATGTTTATTTCCGATTGCACAGCGCTGATGTTTGATTGTGGCAAATGCTAATAAGAATAATTCTTTCATTTGATACAGTGGCTTATCACATCATCACCGAGAGATCTCAAAGCACTTCGTAGAATATACTGTATTGTGGATTGTACTTTATGGGTGAAATGCGGCTGCCAATTTTGTACAACAGTGTTCCTCAGATTGTCATGGATTGAGTGACCAAATTATCTTTTTTTAATTAAATAAATGATTAAATAAAAGTCATCTGCCAACCGACTAACATACGGGTTCCTATTTACTGCGAGGTAAACAGAGGTATGTGGAGTAAGGAAACTGTTACGCTGCGTGGGAATCGAACCCCGATCCTCTCGCTTGCGAATCAAGTGCTCTGACCAATATGATACAGGACTTCACATTGCTGAGTGTCCAAAAGAGGACAGTTACTACCTCTTGAGCTTTGGGGTTTTGTTTTGAAGTTAGAGCAGGCTACTTAGTATGTAATAATAATCCTTGGAATTGATATAGCACTTTACACGTCTTCTAGAACGTCTCAAAGCGCTTCACAGAATATACTGTCAACTGAATTGACTGTATATTTTGTAGGTGAAACGCGACAGCCAATTGCACACGGCAGTGTCCCACAAACAGTCATGGATTGAAATGACCAGTTTGTTTTTTGAGGGATTATTATCAGGCATGTGGAGCAAGGAAACTTGCCCAGTTATTCTTATTATTATTATTATGCAACACTATATTAAGATTAAAAGAGACAGTCTCACTTTCTTTTGGGTTTCTATTCAATGTGATCCTAGACTATGAAACGATTGTTTTGCATTTTAGCATCTGTAATTATGATAGCCGTTCATCAAACACTGTCGCTCCCCATTCTATTACACAATCCACCAAAGTATGCAACGTGATCATGTCTGTGCATTGAAGACGCTTTTACCAAAAGGTATTAGTACATTATTAAAATGCACCTGAAATTTGCTGTGTACTGAATAGCGCTGATAAGAGATGTCTCTTATCAATCATACCCTTGTCAGCAATGTGCTGACATCACTGTAAAGTAACAGCTGTCTAATTGCTGTCTGTATCACTAATGCACTCCCCCTGACACTCTGTGCTGGTGGCCACCTATTCTCCGCATTCTCTATCTTGTCCTGTAAAGGTCCTTTTTTTTAAAAAAAAAACAATTCTCTCCTCTCGACACTGAGTCATACTGGGATGCCATTCATCTTTTAGTACTTCAGCCACAGGGTGATTTTTCCCCAAGTCAGCCTCATCAGTGAGAGGGTGAACCTCCACTTGTAATTCATAACAGGGTGAGAGGGTATTATTCTCGACTGGGTCTGTTTTGTCAACGATCCTGGTGGAGTGATCTTGTAATGGGATTTTCTGCAAAACAATCTCACTCCACCAAGATCGTCATATCTGCAGACAAATGGGGAATGACCCTGACTGTGAGTAGGATGTTAGACCATTGGGGAGTTTCACAGCCAAGCCAGATTTAACCGTCATCCATTGTCCAAACACACGCACTTGTCAGGAGAGGTCAGGAGATAGTGATCAGGAGCAGGAATCAAGGCTAATTCTTTTCCATTCCGCCCGCTACTCTGGCTGTGATAAGCTCAGCGGGCACAAACTGACGATTGAAATTGAGTCTTTCTTTCCATAGTCTGCGCTGTACAATTTCACAGTGTCCAGTAACTGTACCGATGAACTGTCAGAAGCCCTTTGATCTGCAGCAGTTAGGATGCTAATTTAATGCCAAATTATGGGTAGTTTTATGATAATATGTCATGTCTATGTAATAACTCAAGGCATGTTGAAAAGATCTACAATGCATGTCACTTGAAATTGCAATGAAGAAATAATGGGTTTATGTTTTAAAAGCAGTTCCCCTCACCTCCATAATATTTGGGTGTACGTCACCCGATTAAAAAGTAACGCAAAACGTAACCTCTACAAAATAAAGGTAACCAATAACGCTGGCTGCTCTCATTGCCATATCAAGGACCTCAGAGAGTTGAGGATTGCTGGGAATTATTTTCAGAATAAAGAGCACCTTGTCCTTGTCTATGACAGTCCCCACTGACATGTCATTAGAGATAGAAAAGGACACCTGGTTTGTATGAAATGCACTGCTGTATGGCACCTGCTGAACCACAGTGGCATAGCAAGGATCCTGCAATATCCCACAGAACAGCAAATAGAAATCAGATACAATAACCAACTTGGATTTAATCAATCAAATATTTTACGATGCTGTAATTTCAATTTGCTGAATTGTTTCCTGTCACATTGATTTCTGAATCATATTTAGTTGTCGCTAGTTGTGACTCCCCCACCTCCCCCCACATCACATTTGTCCCCTTTCAATCTCTCCCTTTTCCTCCGGAGCAAAAATCCTAAAATTGTTCATTTATTTTGTGTATTTTCTTTCTTTAAACCCTCTAAGGTTCCATCAAGGATACCCGACCCAAGGTGGCTAAGATGGTTTATGCAGCCTGATTAGCGTGAAAAGCTAACTGACACAATTACATTATTTGAATTAAAACATCTTGAAATGGTGTCCAGTGCTCTATTACTCTGGTTGTGGTACAAAAAGGATCAGAAGATTGATTCACCTTAAGACCTTTTGTTCCATTTGATCTCATCCTTCCAGGCATTCCCCGTACTGTTTTCCCATTACGGCATTGAGTTTTTTTTTAAAACAAAATGAGTCCAGCTTTGTGACCTCAACCACCCTTCCAGTCGTTCATTGTCCTTCGGGTAAAGAAGTAGCAAACCAATGGGTTTTCCTTTGCGGGAGCTTTCCTTGAGGTGAAGCAGATTTTATAACGTGTTCGATAATTGCAGAATATGTTACAAAATGTTGCATTTCTTCACGCCACTCTATATTCTAGATCGAGAGCATTCTTCAGGCAATTCATACTTCTTCGTTGAACAGTGCGGTTACAAATATCCGCATTTATGTGTGCAGTTGAGGGTCTGATAAAGCAGTATTGAGTATATTGGACTTGGGGTGAAATTGGTATAAGCCAGAAAGTAATTTTGCTGTTGATCTCCTTGATCACTGAAATGTTTTAAAGTCACAAAGCGTTCCGAAGAGTATAGGTTGAGAGAAATACACAGAACAGTAAATACACTTTACAAGGTGGGGGAGGGGGGAAAACACTCTGTGAAGCGCTTTTGAGACATTCTTGACGTGAATAAGGCGCTAATCAAGTACAAGGATTACAATGAAGGTGATGTAGGGTTAATCCGATGACAATGAGTCCTGCGGTTTACCAGTGTACCCTCAGCTCAGTCATTTCCCAACCAGGTCTCTAGGTGGGGCAGCACAAACCTGACAAGTTCCTATCAATCTTAGTCCACAAATTTGCGAAGCTGAACGACAATGAAGGAAAGGGAGCCAGCAGGAGAAAATGACAAAAAAAAGAACCAATGACCTTAGAAATTTTTGCTTTGTCAAACCTATGTAGTAAGTCTGTTTCTATCATTTGTGTTCACCAGCCTCTGCACTATTCCTTGGCTTAATTGAAGAGCTAAACAAACTAATTAATCATTTCAACCCATAAAAATGACAGGATTCATACGGTAGCATTCTTCAGTAGCTCCAATTTGTTTTTAAATCCCCACAGCACTTTATTTGCTGAATATGCAAGTTTTCCCCCATGAAAATTACAAATTGTAGTCAAGGTTAACTGCCTAATATTCTCATTCAATATTTTTTTTAAAGGGAGGAAGGGTTTCTGCTGAAAGTATTTTCTTTGGTTATGAAAGCTGGTTTGTTAATCAAAATGACAAGGACACTGTCCTTTTGATAATACCCATCTTATATATCTGAATCATCGAGAATAAAAAATGAACTTTATTAATCAACAGCTCCTGATTAATTGTTACAAAGTGATAGTCATAAATTTTCCTTCATTTTAATAATCCTTGCAGAAAGCTAACAATCTCCCCTGTGATTAAGAGGCTTTTTGAACTAAGCTGGTAGAGTAATGTCACATCGGAAACTTTGACAGTGGTGAGAATATTCTGTGGACAACCTTCATAAGGCTGACAGTTAAGAAATACAGTTATCACCTAGATCTGTGTAGGAATTCATCATTTCTATAGGTCTCAGACAGAACGAAAGGATTATTTTTACCCAGCAAAATACCAAGGGACAAGTGTGTGACTTATACCAAAACCCTTCTCTTCCTTTTCTGTTACACACACACACAAAAATATTGTTAGACTCGCAGTAAATTTATTTTCTTTGTCACTGAGGGGCGACTGCATTTTCTAGTCTGTATGCGTAATAGAAGAAGTGCTGCATTAATAATGGTGTGTTGTGTTTAAGCTGCTATGTTCTTCATGTCATACTGAATGCTGTAATGAGGAACTCATCGCTGTGAAATCATCAAAGCTAGGAGGGCCTTTTCTGGATTCGCTTTAACTCTTTTAACATAATCTTATTTAATTAGCCAGGTTTTCCTTCAGTCTTTTGTTGGTTGTTTATTTGCCTCCTCATCAGTCTTGACATACACCAATTAGTAGCATGTAATTGTTTAACCTTCTCATGCGGAGTGCAAAAGATGTGGCGTGCGAAAAAGACAAAAGAGGGTTTTTGAGTATCTTTGGGTACAATAGCAGACCCTTAAAAGAAAATGTTTCATACAGTACAGTGTATACTGTAGCTCTAACTTGGGTCCATCTGCTTGTTGCCTTTTCATGAGCTGAAGGACAAACTCTCAAGCTTACTTCATTGGCTCAGATGTATTATGTCTAAATTATACTAGACCCGTGTCAACTCCGACAGTAATTGGCATAGAAGAGTCCATGAAAATCAGGAGCCGGCTCTGTGCCCAGTTCTGAAATGTGGAATTGCTACTTTTATTTAAAAGCACAAATAATGAGCTTAAGCTTCCCAGACCAAAAACTACAGTTACCTTGTCACTGCCAGCTCCAGTTTGAGCCGATAATAGTTGCATGAAAAAATACGAGTCTAGATTTGCACTGCGTCAAGGATGCATCAGTTTGTTGGAACAAAAGCATGTGACAACTTCAGTCAATCTGGAAGCGCCAAAGAACATGTTTTAGTTTGAAGAAAAGGGGGAACAATAAGTGTAGAAGCTTTAGCTGCAGTGACTACTTTTTGAGAAAGCTATGGAAGTGGTTTACCTAGACTTTTTGCTGTACAGATAAGGATGTAATCTACAGTTTTAATGGAGGCATAATCTGCAGGTAAATGAGCCTTTGTTTTTCAAAGAAACGTCACAGGCATGATGGGCTGAATGGTTTTCTTCTGTGCTGCAAATTTCTATGGTGCGATGTTGTTTATTAACAAGGAATGATTATTTGGGATACACCTGTACGCGCAAGGGTTTTTCTGTAGCAAAGGTCCAGAGCAGATATAAAACAGTCCTAATAAAACTGTCATCATGGAACCAGTCTGGTATCAAAGGTGCCTTCAGTTTTAGCAGCTATAATAAATTACCATTGGCTATTTCTTCTATAGCTCCCAGGAAGTGCCTTCCACGAGAACTTTCTGTCTGTAGTCACATCACTGAATTACAAGACAAAACCTCTCCAACAGAACTGAAGGTTCCTGCACTGCATGGTGCCAGATGCATGGCTCAGCTGGAAATGAAAATAGACCATAAGGGTAAATGACCTTTTAACTAGCCCAGAGTTATAATTAGAACAGTTAGCGAGCAGTAGATGCAAAGGTCTGTAACAAAGTTATTTCACGGTTCACAAAAATGATGGCAGGACAGCTTACCATTGCGCAACTCGTTTCTCATGGTTCCGCAGGGTACATTGTGATGTGTTTGTTCTCTGGGAGACTGTTACAATGTCACTCAATCTTCCCTCCCGTTCCACCAATTTTCTTACCTGGACTGAAGGCATTCACAGACCTCACCTGATTTTCAAAGAGATCCAATTCAATGAGTGTCACCTGGAGCCTGAATCCACACGCAGCTTTGCACACATGCACTTTTCCAGCAAGAATTACTGACTACTGATCAGAAGCAGTGAAACTTTGCATGCCCAATTAATTATTTGTCTTAGATTCACTCGGGCTACATAAAGGCTAGAAGCCATTAACTTCCAGTTCTGAGATTGAACCTGAATCTTCCTGGTCTCTGTTACACATGACGCTATGTATTTATTTACTGAACCATCAATGCAGTCTCCAAATTCTTCAATATCATTTGCTTCTTTTCTAGTGCTTTTTTATCTTCCAAATAATATTGATCATTCATGTCATGGCTGCTAGTAGGAAATTGTTGGTCACAATAAAATTGGCTGCTGAGTTCCCCACAACATACACATTCACTCCACTTTGTAGTATATTTTGTGCAGCTGTTCGAGAAGCCCTCACAACATCAGAACCACGACATGAAATGTACGGATTATCATTATAATAATAATTTTTTTACAACTCATTTCCACCCCCACCCACAAAAGGAATTTCATTGCAAATCTGTTGAAAAATCCTAAATGAACAATAGAGCATTTTTCTTAAATTTAAAGGTTTTTAGATTTTTGTATCCATGTCCACTATCATTTTTGTTGGTGGTTGGGGGGGGAGGTGGAGGTTAGAATATTGTATAATGTTACCGTTTAGGAAGAGTTACTGTACTAGATTCCATGAGGATGGTGAATTAACACCCACTTGAAATGACCTGATTGCTTGAAAGATCCTGGGTTAATGACTGCCTTTCCAGTTGTGTTAATCTGACACCTCACACTGTCAGACTCAGTAACTCCTCCAAGTCTGTTCTCCGGTCACATCACATTGTTTAAAGATAAAAATTCAAAAAGAGTCAACAGAAAAGGATAATCAGATTTTTTCTCTTGTTTCTTTATCAAGATTGGTTATTTACTCTTTAATGTATATGGGAACGCATTGCCTGAAGGGTAGTGGAAGGTGATTCGATAACAACGTTTACGAGAGAAGTATTATATTTTTATTTTAACAATAATTAATACAAGAATAATTATTTGGGGAGGACAGGTTTGCAGGATTATGGGAAGAGAGCGGGGGAATGGGATTGATTTGGAACCTCTTTTCAAAGAGCTGGCAAGGACATGATGGGCCGAATGGCCTCGTTCTGTGCTGTAATATTTGATGTTTCTTTGATATGATCGGATTCTTTTCTGCTGTTTCCGAGACTACAGACGTTCAGTGGTTTGTTTGCAGGACTCAATTACATTTACATCAAGCAAATGTCAGCCTGGCTCAGTTGGTAGCATTCTCACCTCTGAGTCAACAGGCTGTGGTGTTCAAGCTCTATGTTGGCACTCAGCACTCACAGGTTTTGGAGTGAGATGCTCTGCGTTGTCAGACTTGCTTTCTGTCGGATGAGATATTAAGTTGAGGTCCTTTCTGCCTGTCCAGGTGCACGGTTCAGATCCCACTACACCAGTAAAAATTGATCATTCACATCATGGCTGTTTGCAAGACATTGCTGTATGTAAATTGGCTGATGTGTTTGCCTGCGGAAAACACACAGTCACTCCACTCATTGACATGTAACATTTTAGGGTTAAAATATTATTATTTTATTACGTCATTCAACAAAACCATTTCCACGCATTTATATACTGTACATTGAGTACTGACTGGCTATTAGAGAGAAGAAACTATCACACTAAGCCAGCTAACTGTGGCTGCCTTATACAAAATCGAATCAATGATCTTCATAGCACGGCAACTTTCATTAAGAATTCTCTGATGATATCAATTGGATTATGAAATCTGAATATAAGATCCTTCTTTTGATAAATTAGTAAGTTTGAGATGAAAAGAAGCAAAACAGATAGACTTATGCTCTATTAAATATTCCAAGCAGTCAACATTCATGTCCTTATTTCTTAAGATAAACAGGAATACCGTTTGTAAATTAATGTGATGAGTCACTGAGTGCTGTATGTAGCAGATGTCTGCAGACATCTGCACACCGGGGTTGGCATTTGTGAGCTTAATGTTTGGTTTCAAGCGACACTCATACAGAATACAGTAAAACATTTTAATCTTCCATATTATACTATTAACAGACTGGTTACTTCTATATTGCTTTGGTTGTTATTTGATGTTTTCGGTCGTATAAAATAACACTGTGGAACTGGCAATATTTTTAACAAGGTTTGATCCACATTTGAAAAAACCCCATAAAACTAGGAGTCATTCAGACCCTTTTTGTATTTTATTTCATTGTTTCATTGGTGTTTCATTCACTGTAGAGGTGCGTTCAAAGCCCAACTACATTAGTAATTTGAATCTGCAATATTATCTAAAGACTGTTCTGCTTAGACGAGAAGGATATTTGACAAGAAAATGATTCAGAGAAATGGCACATGTTTTTTAAAAAAAGTGCAATTTGAATCTTTCAAACTCCCCTTTCACATTTATCAATCCCATTGAAAATGCACATTGAAATAGATTATTCATTACCTTTACTGCAAGACTTCAATGTAACATCCTGAGGATATTCATTGGACATTCTACATTATTATTATTTGCTGGAGGATGTATGTATGAATGAAAGAGATAGATTTGGAACACTAATAATATTCATTGAATGCCTAGAATCCAATATATTGACATCCAATAGACCATGGTACAGATAGGGGGAAACCTATGTTAATGCTTGTAGGTTTTTAAGGCATTATAACCAAAAGCTAATCAATAAATTTACTATCCCTTGGCAGTCAAGCATTATTTTCATTATTAATGCACATGTTCAAATGTCACTATGTTTACTGATATGTGGAGAGTAATATGAGTTCTCCACCACGTTTCAATTTTACTGACGAGCGCAGAAAATATATCTAAATGTTTATAAAACACTGTACCTTGAAATGGCTACCTGGGGCTTCAAACCACTACGGTTGGAAACCTTCACGCTAGTCTGAATGTAAAAAGAATTGAATAATATGGTCGCACCACAAAGAAATGAGCCACCAGTAACATGATACAGAACAAATGTGTACACTGGGCATTTACTGATAAGCGGTGGATTTTATAATTTATGAATTCAACCCAAAAGACTCAGTTAAGCTGTCAACGGTCTAAGAAGCCCTGGTTCACATGTTTAAATCATTGCAAATCTGTTTCAAAACAAGTCTCAGATCAACTTCATTTCAGAATGGCAAAACAATACTTTGCACTTTAGGAAAAAAGTCCGAGTGGCACGCTTTAATATTAAACATGATAAAAAGCGTTCCCATTATGCCACGTCTGAGCAGTGGAGTGTTATGTGAAAATGTCAATGGGCACCGAAAAATGAGAGCTCTCAATCTCTCTTGCTCAGCTCAGGGGTGATCAGGCTGTGAGCTTTTACTCAGCCGCTGTCAATGTGCCTCCACACACAACACGCTGGTCAGAAATTGAACAGGATCTGTCATTCGCTACCTCACCAAAGTAGGAATGCTCGTGCCACAAGACAATTCAGCAGTGGCATAACATCGGAAGGAAATGCATCTGCAGAAATACACATTCATTGCACTAATGTTACATCCTATAATAATAATAGTATTAATAATCCTTGCATTTGATATAATGCTTTTCATGTAAAGTGCTTTGAGACGTCCTCCCAATGTGAGAGACTACTCCTACATCGAAATCAAGCGTTATTATAATAATTATGTCAATCTGCTCACACTGCAGTCCTGAACAGTACACAATAGTTTGTGGGGTCAAAAAGATTTGATTACCCGTCGGACCACACAACAAGGTTTATCTGTTGAAGACGCAATGTTTCTTGCCAAATGGCATTGGTGAAATAAACAGTGTTTGTTATTCCTCGATAAAATCTACAAATATAATAATAATCCTTGCTTTTGATATTGCTCCTTATCACATCATCAAGACGTCTCAAAGAGTTTCACAGGATTTTACTGTGAAGTATAGACAGCTTATTTGAGTGTCACTGTCGAACATGTCTGTCTGCTTTTGGTTGTTGGGGAAAGGGGCATTGTTTTTTTAATACTGTACTGGGGCATGGCACAGGGGTAGTTGAGGGAAAGGAAATAGTCCCAATCACCAGGGGTCAGTTAGACAGGTTGGGAAGTAATGGATCAGTAACAATGAAGTAAATTCTTTGTTTGAAAGTAGACACCCACAGAATCCTACTGTTGTTTGTCCAATGAGGTGTTGTGGGCATTCAATGTGGTTTATCAAGTCGAGCGTACGGATGGGATCACTATCTACCCATTGTCAACGAAATAACTCTTGACGGAAACTCTCAACTTGTTGATGAGCACCAAACATGCCTCTCAGTTCTCCTAGTCAGCGAAGGCCTGCAGATCCCAGAAATAGGATTTGACAGGTTTGCTATTGAGGCATCTTGAAGACCTGATTTGTGTTGAAACAAAGCATCTGTCGCTGGTCTTTTCTAGAAGCGGAGAAGCTGTCTTCTCAATCCTGCAAATCTTTAAAATATCTTCTGTAAAATGTCTTAGTCTTGATTAAGTGCCTTACCCTAGCATCAAAACATCTTTGCAGGATTTATGTCAAAGTGTAGTGACTGTGTATTTGTAGGAGAATGCGGCAGGCAATATCCCACAAACAGAGCATGAAGTATATAACCAATTTTCTCTGAGGGAGTATTGGTTAGGATACCTGCAGAAGCTCCCATCTCTTATCAAATAGGAATGGAATCTTTAACATCCACATGTACAGGCTGACAAGATCTTGGTTGAGTATTTCAACAACAACAAAGTTACATTTTATACAGCTCCTTGCACGTCGGTTTCACTTGAAGGACGACACCTTTGGCAGTGCTGCGCTCCCCCATCACTGCACTGGAGCCTTGGGCTAGATGTGAGTAGTGATGTTGGGAGTAAAGAATTGCAAGGACAGCTGAGACATGACGTTTTTTGTTGTTTTCAATGTCAATCTTAATCGATGGTTTTGAAATGGGTTTTACTGCAATGAAAAATCCACTGTATCAACATGCTGATACAGTATGTAAGAAGATAGGACTGAGGTAATTCCACAAAAACATTTTTTTTTAAAAACAAATGCGCAGCTGAACATGAAATGCATAATGCAATAACCCCTCAATATAATGCCCCCTGTGGGAGTAATGGAAAAAAACATGTTATTTTAAAGCATGCATTATAATGAGGATGTTTTACTGTATATACAGTACTTTCTTTATTAATCAAGGAGCCCTAAAAATCACGTGTTATATTAGACTGTGCGGAATATCAGACGGTAGTAGAATGAAAGTCTGTGTTGCTGCGATACAGAGGGAAGGAAGTCAATGGAACGAAACCGAGTCTCCATTCCATCTTGTAAAAGCTGCGTAGCAATGAATCAAATGCTAAAGGGGAAAAAACGGAACCATTTTGAAAAAGAACGAAAGTTGCTGATCCTCCTACAAATGTGATGCAGTTGACGTTACAAATGCAAATAGTAAAACAAGCTAATTTTAGGCACTTGGGCTAGTAACAAATTATGCCGGTATGTTTGAAGACATCCTTTACACCACAAACTGAGCCTAACCCTAGAGAGTGAGGGTGATGTTTTGTTTTGAGTGTGGTTGGGCCCAGTCACTGTCTAAATTGCCACAGAGGGTAATCCACAGCAAAATGGGTATACACTTTACCACTGGTATAAAATTATTCAGAACTGGAATCTTGAAATAGCAGCAAACACAATACTGTACTTTGCAAAAACATAAAACACACCTACATACGTTTCTGTTTATTGCTACAGGTAGAAAAAAAAACCACTCAGATAATTTCAGCTTCAGTTAATTTGTCATTTCAAGCCTGCTTTGTGTTTAAGTTTAAACAAAAGAAGTTTTGAATAGGATAAGGCTGCCAGATGTATCTCATTATATCAATATCCTCATGCAGTCGATTAAATCTTCTGTCTACATGGCATTATCTTCCATGTTGGGAAGATATTTGATTATTTGCTAGGTCAGGGCATTGAAGGATATGGGGGCAAGGGTGGGTAATTGTACTTGAGGTACAGATCAACCATTATCTTATAGAACAATGGAACAGGTTCAAGTGGCTGAATAACCTACTCCTGTTTCGATGCCTTGAAATGATTCAAAAGATTTTATACAAACTACAGTACAGTATATTAACTGATCGCACGGGGTGAGAAATTCCACCCAGGTTTAGATTTACTCTATTTTTACAGTGTCCAGGATTGGGTGAACTGTTGATTTTAGTTTTAACTTTGATGTTAGTATTTCACAGTTCTTAAAATAACACAGGAAACTAGCTGAAAGATTAAGGTTGTATTTAAGAATTTCATCTATTCTGGACAATCCAAAACATTCAGAAAATAGATGGTATTTCTTCCCTGACTGCATTGTTTTCAATATCATATAAGGTGCATTTGGAAAATTTTAATTCCATTTTTCATCTCAGTTACATACAAAGGCTTGTCTGATTTATTTTCAATACATCTCCTTTCTAATCACACCTCATCTGCATTTTCCATTCATTTACCATTATGCTTCATTGGGCTTTGTGTAGAAAAAGTAAGGTTATTTCAGTTCATTTCTCAACATTTAAATTATACATCAAGATACTGAAGATCAAATGTGCACCATTGTATCAGGGATCTCACTGAAATTAATGATATACCACACGGTATATATACCTGCTGTGAACCTGGGTTTCAATTGAAAGTAAGTTTAAGAAGCTGTGATTTAAAAGTTACTCATCAATTCACAGAATACTTTTAATACATCTGTTTTTACACAACGCAGTGAAAACCAAGTGGTAGAAATTTCACTTGGATCGAATTCTATTTTAGTTTCCTTAAAGGCCAACAGAAAACTGGCTTCAAAGGTGAAATTGTATTTAATAATTTGCCAAATTTGGCAAGCCTGAAATGATAAGAAACTAGAGTAATCTTAGACGCAAGTGGAATTTCTGCTTTTAAACCCATAAAATAAAGTTCTAAGTTGTTGCTTGTAATAATATTGCTCCTTGCATTTGATATAGCACTTTTCATGTCAAAGTACTTCACAGAATATACAGATATTGCAAAGTGTAATGACTGTGTATTTTATAGGCAAACCCAGCAGCCAACTTACGCACAAAATGAATGAGCAATTTTATTTAGGAGATTGTTGGCCAGGAAACTGTGAGAAACTTCCTCTGGTTTTGAATAGCAGTAAAGGATCTTTAAAGTTGACCTAAACAGGCAGATGGGGACCTCAGTTTAAATTTTTATCCGAGGGACGGCACCTCCTAGCACTGCGTTGGAGTGTCAGCCTAGACCACATGTGCTCACAACCTTTAATCCTTTGTTTTAGAGGTGAGAGTGCTAATGACTGAGCCAAAGTGACACAATGGCTTGAGAGTTTGGGCATAATCCACGGCTGAGTATTTGCCGTATTTGTTATCAGTTTCAAAAGCAAATGTATTCCCACTGGTTTTGCACATTAGGGTATAACAGAAACTTCTTCAAAAATCACATTTGGATTTTGGATGGGGGGGTGGGGGGCGAAAAGCTATAATGGGACTGAGACAGTTGAACAGTCACCTAAGGATTGTTTCAGCACACGTCCAGACCATCCCGGATTCACAAAGTCCTAAGAAATAAGAGAGTGTGAAAGCGAGATACCGGTAAATACATACAAAAAAAAAGCAGAGCACCCTCCAAAAATCCCACTGGAGAAAGTACAGTAATACTTCTGCAGACTTAAAAGCGAGGGGCTCAGGGAGGAAACGTACAGAGAAATAAAAAATGCAGATTTGCAAACTTTGAAAATATATCACCTCAGCTACAATGCATATGCCATGGTAAGATGAAGTGAATATAAACACAAAAAAAGTTCCTGCTTGTTTTTTGTCATGTCTGAAGCCCGTTTCAAGATTACATATAGTACAGTTTATTTATTTGGGGGGGG
This sequence comes from Hydrolagus colliei, assembly GCA_035084275.1. Classification (NCBI taxonomy): domain Eukaryota; kingdom Metazoa; phylum Chordata; class Chondrichthyes; order Chimaeriformes; family Chimaeridae; genus Hydrolagus; species Hydrolagus colliei. The sequence goes on from CM068759.1 coordinate 5,149,694, forward strand.
GGGGGGGGGGGATGGGGTGGGGGCTAATTAGATAGTGTATTAATAATCTTCGCATTTGATACAGTGTCTTTGTATAGGTTTCTCCTAAGAGATGAAATAAAAAATGCGCAGCGTCTTGCAGTGGGATCGTCGCGTTACGTGAAAGTATCAGGGAGGAAATAGGTTGAAACAAAGCAAATTTCAGAGACAAATCTATGTGTTCATTTCAAAGAAATGGAAGGGCTTCAACCGCAACATAATTTTAATAGTCAGATCTAATATGTTTAGAGCATAAGAGCATTTAGAGCATTCCTGTGGGTTTACTGATGCAGCAAGCACATTGAAATCAGTTGTGATCCTTCACCTCTGCAGAGTTGGGACGAAACTCCTCGAGACTGAAGTTACTTTCCAGCTTTCAAAGAATGCGTATTTCTGGCCACATTGTTTGCAAAACTAATGTTTGTGCACGCTCCCCTTGGTGGGAGTTGCGTCTCGTTTATATTTGTTCCAGCAAATTTACATTATATTGCAAAGCTGCAGCAGAGTTGCAACTGGTCAAGCATAGACAGGGCAGACATATACACTCAAGATTCGATTTCAGAATAAAAACTCCCACCGCTTGACCTTAGAGTTGTCTGGGACAAGCAAAAATGCCTGATGTTAATCTCGTGCTCTTTCCAGCTGGAAATCCAAAATTAACGGATGCAACGGGCAGGTAATTTAAAGCCTCCAGGCAGCCCTCTGGGCCCTTGGGATCTCATTGAGTTCTGGTCATGATGACCCAACTAAGTGTACAGTAATCTCTGAAATGCTGAAACAGGAATGGGACTTCAGAGAAAGGAATGGAACCACGACACAATGCAGCGGACTCTGCATTTTCTTTTCTTTAAAATATCATAATGGAATCCGTAGATGAAAAAACAACCGATTTCTATTCTGATCCTTTTGCCAATGGGCTTATACTACTTTGAGTGGGCGGGGGGTGGGGAGTTCAATAATGCCTCCATCTTTACGTGTAGCGACATTGGTGATGCACTAATGGAGTACAGTACAATACTTTGTGGGTGATGCACACCTCTAATCTCACTACATCCAGTTATGTCACCCAGAGGATCGAATTCAAGATCCTTTTTCTCACTTTCAAGGCCATTCACGGCCTTGCCCCCACCTATCTTTCTGACCTACTATCTCCCTCTCAGACCGCCTGTTCCCTCCGTTCAGCAGACTCAGGCCTGCTCTGCGTCCACCGCCCTAACCGCCCAAACATCGGCGGTCGGGCTTTCGGCCTCTCTGCTCCCACACTGTGGAACTTCATCCCGCAGCCTCCCCACCTCGCTTCCTCCCTTTCCTCCTTCAAGGCTGGTCTCAAGACCTTCCTATTCGACCGTGCCTTCGGCTGCCCCACTAACTCTTCCCCCTCTGCTACTCTCCTTCCCCTCTCCCCCACTTCAGCCCTCCCTCCCACCACTCCGCTCGGGTCCCGACCAGACTGTTCAGCGCTTTGGGACGTCCTCCCGATGTGCAATTTTGTTGTTGTTACACAAGGCAAGTTGTTTAATTGGGCACATACCAAATATATTTACCAGCTACTCAATAGACATCCAAAGGACTTCTTACTATGTGGAAAACAGGAACTTGTGAGCTTCGTGGTAAGGAGCATAATTGAACATGAAATGCACCAGCTCACAGCCTGGACTCACATTCCTACCCAATGAGCGATGGCTCTGGGAACTGAAAGTGTATCAGAATGCAAAGTTTGAGCAGTACCTGCATACCTTTCTGCAATAGCAATCAAGGTGGATGAAAAGCTCTGGATGTATGAGCCATTAACCCGGGCTCCAGGACCTCATCGGGTTTTTCAGAGACATCCGCAGTCAGTTTACTGAGAGAACCTCGACGGGGACTTCAGTTTAATGTCTCATCCGAAAGATGGCACCTCTTAGAAGCCAGCATTTCTCCACTTCTGCTCTGAAATATCTGCTGGGAGACCAAGTTCCCGTATGTGGAACCCACAGCCTTCTGATTGGGAAACGTGTGTGTGCTATCTGAGCCAAGTTAACCTTCTGAGATAAATTTGGGGCATTGTCACTTAGTGGTTAACAGAAGATACATTGATTCCGAGCTAGCCGCCCAACAAAGAACACACCTAACAAATCTAAGCCACTCTAACTCTGGAGGTTGTTAATACGTTGAGCTGCTTCTACACCACAGACAGGTATATAAGTGAAAATTTGAACGATGATCTGTGAAGGTAATCTTGGTTAGTAAAAGAAGTGAACTTGGCTCTATTGGTGAAGAGAAATGAGTTGACAAGATCAATTATGGTTTGCCTGCCAGAGCCTTACTTACGTCCCACTGATGTCTATTGATAGCACTTGAAGTATTTGTGCTGTCATTTCGGAAACCTAATTTGGGAAATTTCTCAATCTGGACAGAATGAATTCTGAACAGCCGGGGAGAAAGAGTCACTTTTTATTTTCCTAATTGAAAGATGATCCAGTTCTTGATTTTTTCCCTTTTTATGGTTGTGGACAGATCGCATGGGTGTGGTGGAAACATTTAGACGAGTGTTTTGCCAAGAACAGTGTCCCAAAATTTCATTTCAGGCAGTTGCTCGCTTGTGATCCATAGGGTTCCCTGTACTTTGCATGCGATGGCCACTGTATGTTTGTCGCCTGATGCTAAGAATTCCCTTTTTATGCATTCACAGGCATCATTAATATCAGAAATACGCTCTCTGCTGCACCGGCTTTATGGCTGACATATCTTGCAGGCTAAGCATTACGAATTAAAATAGCCAGGTAGCAAGAGGCAAGGGACTTGAGAGAGATAATATTTTTTTTAATGAAAATTAAAGACATTTAGATTCTCAGCTGAAACCTTCAATGCTGGTCAGTGACCTCTGACCAAACCGAACGGAGTCTGAGAGCTTGTGTCATTGAATTCAGATTTTGTCTTATTTGACAGCTGCTTAGCAGAAATCGCATTGTTCCACACGCTATATTTTCTCAGGCAGTCGTAAGCAATAGAATCGAGCAGATTTCCTATTTTCTTTAAGATAACAAACTCAATTTGCTCATTAACAGGGTCACAAACTGATTAAATCTGCACAAATTAGCACTTAATTTGATCTGCATATAAATAGATTTAAACTATACATTAATTAGCAAGAACATTCACCGTGGGTAACTAACAGATAGAGTTGCCTGTACATTAGCCATAAAGAGCAGATGTTTTAGACAATCTTGATGGTCCGTTCAAATGATAATAATAATATTAATAATAATAATAACAACTTATAACAATACTGACATTTGGTACAACATCTTTCAGCTGAAGGATGCCTCAACGTGCTTCCCATGATGTACTGTAAAGTGTAGTAACTATGTTTTGTGGGCAGTCTAGAATAGCAAATAGGCTGAGTGTGACCAATGTCAGCACAAATATTGTCTATCGAAGATCAAAAGCAAGAGGTGATTATCCCGCTGGACATTTCAAGATAAATATTGCCACATTTTAGATCACAGGTAACCCAAGGTGAACATATTGGAGAATATGCATTTTGGGATACAGAATATTGTATAGTATGGGAGATGGTGTCAGGCGACTGCCAGGATGCTAGAAGGCGAACTCGGTGGACCTTGGTCTTCTTTCGCTTGGCAAATTCTACTAATGTGAGTATTATTATATCATGACAATACAATAGGAAGACTGCAACAGTGAAAAATATGTGCGCATCCTTGATAACGACATGAACCATCCACTTCCAAATCTGATCAATTTCTGAATAAATCTGAAATAAAATGCCAAACTTGACTTAAGAGAGGAGGGAACAGCTACACAGTAGGCAGACAATAAATGGCAGTAGGCAGATCAGTTGAGTAGTAGAAATCTATTGAAGTGACCCACCAAAAGGCGGTAGAATTGACTATCACAATGAGAAAAAGTTTCTAATCAATTCTATGTACAGTAGTTCTAATTTTTGCCACAAAGTACCTCACTGGCACATCACTCAGCTCCCTATCGCTGCACATAGTAGCAAAATGCCAGTCAGTCAGCCCCAGGTGGCAAAGAGAGTAAATTGCCAGATGTCTTGAGAACAGCAGGAATGGTGTAAATTACATCAGAGTAACATCCTGTAGAAGGGGGAAATACGCACAGCAGATGGTAGACATTACTACCTGGGAACAAGGCAACCCTATGAATTTCCAAGTTTCCATTTTTTTTGAGTAATGAATATTGCCCGCAAAATACGCACGGTCACTTCATTTTACAGTACACCTTGTGAAGCATTTCAAAATGTCCCCCCAACGTGAGAGGCACTAAATGTAGTAGTAATAATAATCATAGTAATCCTTGTATTAGATACAGCTCCTTATCATGTCTATGAGACATCTCAAAGCACTTCACAGATTATACTGTAAAGTGGATTGAATGTATATTTTGTCGGCAAAACGCGGCAGCCAATTGCGCACAGCAGTGTCAGGATGTGAGGATACAATGTGAGGATTATTATCAAACCTTTAGATACCTTTTCAAAGTGGGGAAAAGTATTTTTGGAAATAAAAAAATGTGAGACATTCTGAAATAAAGTTTGCGCATGTTTTTATTGTGTTGTGTGGGTAGATTTGCTTAGAAAATACACAGTCTCAACACTTTACAGTAAATCCTGTGAAGTGCTTTGAGATGGCCTCCCATTGTGAAAGGTATGAATTCAAATGGAAGAATTTGTTTCATATTATTGTCAATCCTGTGATGCATATTGAGACATATTCCTGTTGTGGAAGGATTTCTATCAAATACGTGGATTTAAAAAAAATCAAAGAATCCATATTCTAATTGGAAAAGTGCATTGTTTTCACACCTCTTTATACGCACAGGAGGTGTAATTAAAATATTGAAAATCCTTTTGAAAATGCAACACTGTCAAATGTAAAGCTAACACATGGGATGAACTGCCTGTGCTTCAGAGGAAACAGATACAACTCATGCATCCGTGACAAAATATATATGTGCTGGACACCTGGAAGTTTCCGAAGGTTTAAATAATTAATGGTGAACACGGGTTAACAAACACTAGAGTTTAGTTTGCGGTATTTGTAATTTCCAATAACTCTTAAACTGATTGTTTTGGAGCAGAGTTCTTACAGAGTGATGTATTTCTAGGCACCAGAAGGAAATATAGAAACAGGAGTAGACTATTCAGTCCCTTGAGCTTGTTCCGCCAATCGATAAGATCATAACTGATATTTACCTCAGTCCAGTTACCTGCCCTTGCCTCGCATCCCTTAATACCCTGACCTAACAATAGCTATCCACCTCAGTTTTGAAAATGTGAATGGATCCAGCATCCACAGCCTTTTGGGGGAGAGAGTAAAGGAGACCCTATTTGAGCAACTTAGATTTCTAATAAAAGAATCCTGTTGATATCCCACTTTTGGTCACCTTTCCCCCCTCCTCCTGGCACGGCCTCGGGATCCACTTTGTGACGTGCTCTGAGACGTTGTCTGGTGTAGAGGGCGCTATATAAATCCGAGTTGTTGTTGTTGTTGTTGAGAAACATCACAACACAGGGATTTCTGCAGTAGCTTGCAGTTATCAGGGCTTTCAGCCTGCGCCTCTGAGCTAGAGAAGTGGACAGTCTCTGGGTCATTTGGCTTGAGTGAAAAACAATCATCAAGCAACAGCGCTATATAAATGCAAGTTGTTGTTGTTGTTGAATGCCATCTTCTGAACGCCCCAGTACTGAGGCTGATTGGATTGTGTTTAAACCTCCTGGTTTGTCAACTTTATACATGTACTGCCCACGCGTAGTGTCTGCAATTTGCCATTTTAAACTGAAAGACGCAATAGCAATAACAGGAAAACATTGTGATAAAATTATTATTATTTGAAATGTCTATAAAAAAACAACGCCAGAAGTCCAGCCTTAGTGGGCAATTATTTTGGCTTTAGTTATTATTATGCACCTTCTTTCCATATGATTCACATATACCTAAAAATAAAGCCTTACCGAGATTTGGCTGCTATCATTCCACTAACTAAGCCAAGTTCAGCAGTTTAGTCGTTTGATTGTTGAGGGGACTCATCCCCTTACGAATCCCGCAGTTTTTTGTTTTAATCTGAAATAAATATTTAGACGTAAGTCAAGTGCGCTGAGTTAACAGGAAGAAATGTGTTGTTTGTACTCTCTGTGGATATGGTGCAGAAACATTCTGATTTTAGCACCGCAGTTCCTCTTATTAATGAGGCCACTGCATCACTGACTGATCAAGCAAGATGCTGATGGTGGCTAGCGAGCCATATTTGTTTCTGACTCTCTGCCAATACAGATTTGCAATGCGCTGTTAATCACCCCGTGTGTGTCAGTGAGAAGCCCAGAAATAACATGCAAGTCCTGACTGACAGAAGAGTGGTACACACAGTTAAAAAATGAGGACACAGTGTTCCAAGTTAGTACAGTGAGAGGTTCTTTTTTTGGGGAGTTGACCTAGCCCATCAATCTCGGAGTTACAACATCAGTACGTACACTGGAGTACCACTAGATCACAACTTACGGCCAAAATATCATCTCGCCTGCATGTCTTTAATCATTTAATAAATTGAGGCCATCTGTCTGCAAGAATCATTAGATCTTCGTCTCAATGTCATTATTGTAACAAGTAGAAAAAAACGTCTTCAGGGATCACTTGTCTATATGGTCTACTTCTGATCAGTTCCTTCAGAGGCGATAACAGACAGATTTTTATTGCGCGGAAAAGTCATCACTCATGTTGGGGGTGACTTTATTAGCTTTTATCCAGCAGCAACTCAAAAGGCTGAACCTATAATGACTGGTCAGTCATATTATAATAAGGATGTTTATATAGAGTGGATCACAGGAGAATGCAATTGTTTACTGGAAGTAAATCAGGATAGTGCAACTCCTGAAGATACAAAGTGTAGTGCTAGTGGTATTCAAATTATATTATCCAATACATGTTCTATCCACATGATCACCTACAGAATACAGTCCTTACAATAAAACTGGTAAAGTGCTTTTGAGATTTTTTTTACCTCTGTATCAAATATCCTTTTGACATCTATATCAAATGTAAGGATAATTATTATTATTAAATATCTATACTAAAAGAAGCTAAAGTCACAGCAACAGAAGTGCATCACAAGATCATAAGAGAGGTTCAGATGTAGAAGTATTTTTGGCCCATTTTGTCTCATTTTTCCTGAATATCGAAAAGACCAATTTCCTATAACAGCTTCAAGTTTTTTTTAAAACAATCCAGTACCCTGGCCTCAACCATCCATCCTGGCAATAACTTACAATCTGAGGAAAAAGCAAATCCTTTCTCATGTTGTCCTGAAATTGCCCTTTAAAACTGAATCCGTGTCCGCTTGTTCTGCTGTCTTGTTGTGTTCTTTCAGAGAGATTTCTGAAACACACATCTATCTGGTTCTAGCTAGATAATGAAAGGATTATTTAAGAAATCTGTCTGACATAAGGGACAGATAACAGAATCCTCACTTCTATGAAGCATTTTATCTAGAAGAAGCGACACTCATATGAAGACTGGTTAATAAGAACTTGGATCACTTTTCACACAAAAGAAGATGTTCAAGCACTTAACAATAGGAGCAGGGCATCCTGAAAAAAGAAGTGGAAGGAATTTAGATGTGACCAAGGGCACGGGCAAAGAGATAGGCCTTCAGGAGGTTTTCAAAAGCAGGAAGAGAAGCTACGAGAGCAATTGGCTGTTGCCAAGCCCACGGTCAAAGAGGAAAGCAAGAGATGAAGGGGCTTTGAAGGATCTGTCTCTGCTATGAGAGACTGATGGATACATGAAATATGAGGTGCTGGATGGAGCACTAGCTGCCTGATGTTTGTGAAATAGACCACATTAGGATTCGGCAATTGAAGGATTGCATCTGTGTTCATCTTTGTAGCAATAACAGGATAACTTTGCATGTGCAAATCGTTGGAGCATTTTAGAGGTTGTGTCAACTGAGCAATGTCAAGCGTGGGTCCAGTTTTACTTTCAGAAACTATTTAAGGGAGGACAGAGACAAGTAAATAAAGATGCAGAGATTAAAATGTTAGATCAGGAACAATTGTCACACAGTGACCATGGAGTCCGCTCAAAAGAAGTCCACTGGGATTTTTGCCACAGTTCACCATATTTGGCACCACATTTTTAAATAGTCTTAATTTTGAAGCTGTGTTTCTGCAAATCGTTTTAGGTCCGCAAATTCTGAACACAAAATGGTACATAAATAAAATACGTTGTGAGCCAAGTAGAATTTCTCCCTACAAAAGGGAATGAAGACAAACTTAAATGTGAGATACCAACCCCATATCCAGCCCTAAACATCTCCTACTGGTCACTTGGATAGCACCATTGGCAAGATTTCTTCCCCTTGATATAACGTACACAGTGCTATTTGGCTATATCACAGTACATCAGTCCATTTTCATCACCCGCCTTTTTCCCTGTGGTAGCTTTCACTTCTCAGTTCCAATGATTTGGAACAGAGAAGGTTGAGATGAGACCTAATAGAGGTTTATAAAATCATGAAGGCATTCGACAGGGTGAATAAGGAAAATACTATTTCCACTGGTGGGCGAATCTGTGACTCGTGATCACAGATTTAAAATACAGTAGAAGCCCATTTACCCGTGACTCGATCAACCGTAAGTTCCGTATAACTGTCACCGCAAAAAAAAAGGTCTGCATTCGATAAACCGGAATTTATCCGGAAAAATGATTTTTTTTGGTGTTTTGTGTTGCGTCAGTATTTTGGAATGCTGCTACTAGGTGCCTGATGGTGGCGCTAGCTCAGAATGCTGCCAGTACTGTAAAGCAATGCACTCTCCGGAGTGTACTCTTTGAGAGGCAGAGCGGGGTAGTTGATTAATTTAGATTTAATTTAGCTACAAAACAGCAAAACACACAACCACTCTGAGCAAAGCTTGCAGATCAATTCATTGGCTTTTATTTTAATAAAAAAGACTCATCCCTGCAATGCTTGTTTTACAGAGTGCAGTGTTTCAAGTTAGTATACACACACACACAGGCATCGCAAGGCTTTTTGGAAAGAAAGTTAACTGAACTGAGCGGCCGCCGCTCACTCCCTGCTTTCTCAATAACATGAGCTTTCCTCTCTTCTGCCCCCAATGAGAATAGTGTCATTCAGACTTGTAACTTTTGCACTAGTTTAAAGATCTCTCTGAACTGCCTGGTCACTGTGTGTAAAAAATGATAATAATTATTATTTATGTATTACATTATCATATAACTGATTATTTAGTCTATTATTAATATGCTATGTTTTTAAAAAATATATTTTAAAAATTGTAATAATTATTTTTGTGTTGGGTTTTCTGCCGAATATCCGGCAGGTGCTTCATAACCGGCACTGGCCAGGTCCCGAGGGTGTGGGATAAATGGGCTTCTGCTGTAGTTTCAAAACGAAGCAGAGGGGAGCTGAGGAGAAATGTTTTCACTCAACGGGTTGTTCGAACCTAGAATGCATTGCCTGAAAAGGTGGTGGAGGCCGATTCGATAACAGCTTTTAAAAGAGAATTAGATCTTTATTTAGGGAGAACAGGTCTGTTAGGCTATGGGGAGCGGGCAGGGCAGTGGGATTGAGTTGCTCTTTTCAAAGAGCCGGCACAGACTAGATGGGCCGAATGGCCTCCTTTTGTGCCGTAAGATTCTATGATACACAATAATAATTATAATAATCCTTTCATTTGACATAGCACCATATCGCATCTTAAAGACATCTCAAAGGAACATCTCATAATATACTGTAAAGTATAGTGACTGTGTATTTTGTGGGCAAAATGTGGCAGACATTTGGGCAGGGCAAAGACCATATTATTATTATCTTTTTGGAGGGATTATTATCCCTGGAAAGCGATCTGCCAATCGACTAGCAACCGGGATCCGATTTATTTCTAGATAAGTATTATTGCTAGATAACGCTTGATAAATCTATTATTAGTTATTGCTAGATAGTGTATGTGTGGAGTAAGGAAACTTGCTTCAAGTTTTTTTAAAAAATGCTAAATACCAGGGCATTGCTTTTCTGCAAAATAGTATTGGAAAGGATGCAAGTGAATCTTTATACCATGAGAGAGAGAGAAAGAACAAAACAATCATGGAGTGAAAGGCACTAAATTCACATTTGCTGCAAAAAAAAGTTTCCAGTTGCAATGACTTTCTGGAGTGATAGATGGATTGATCACATCTAGAAAGCAACAGCCGACACAATACTCACACATAGTTCTAAGCAGGGAGACAACCTTTCTTGTGCAAGTCTGTCGTGTCTTTCTTCAGCAATTTTTAAAAAACGTTGGCTATTTTCTACAACCACTACAAAAATCAGCCCCACTACACTCTCAACCAAAGACTGTTGTGAACCTATGGCCTAGTGCATTTATTCAATGCACGGGAACTGTGTGATACCTCGTACACACAGGGATTTCTTAAGTTTATCTCAAGTGATTGTCTTTCTCTATCAGTAGCTTTCGAGACCACACATGGTAGGAAATTCACGACCAGATATAGGGACTCAAATGGCACACAAGTAGATCGGTCTCAACAAGATTTCCTTTCTTGTTGAGAACATCTGCAAATTTAATGTGCCTAGGAAAAAAAAATCTATATATAAAAAAAGTCTATTACTAAACAAAAAAGTAGGTTGGGAATTTCAGATAGGAGCAGGACAGTCACTCTCTCTCGGCATATTTGTCTTTGTAACAAATCAATGGACTTGGCTGCTGGCACCTGTATGTGGAACGATGTTTGATGAAGCAAAGACTGTCTTCATTAGGTGCATTAATATTCATGCTGTGTAGAAATTCTGACACAGGAAAGGACTCTGTAACCTTTTCTCATATTAGATTTTTACTTCTTAACAAAATTACAGTCCGGCAATGACTTAATTAATGCTGGTTTTCGTCAGCCAGCTTTAAGGACCTGTCAATTTGGTCCTCCAGTGGCTGTCAGTAAGGAAGAAAGACAGTCATGGCTGGATAGAGACAAGAGTGAAATCTAACACACTCAATAAAATTCAGGTCTTTCAAGCACATAGCAAATATATCCCCCAGATTAGTGCACTTTATATTCAACTTCCTCTTAAGCACAGTTACTGGGTGCGTTTCATTGACAATTCCATAATTCTCATACCGAGAACAAAAACATGTATTTAATGCACATTTAATGAAATAGTTATTTGCTGCGTCGAATGTTTTTTCTCTCTCTCTGCGCTGACGATTTAGTGTTTTTGACTGCGAAAGGTACAATGCAGATGGGTGAAAAGATTAAAAGATAAAAGATGCATTACATTAGCGGGAGCAAATTAAGTCAAGGGCACAAATGGTAAAATTAGCTTTTTGTCAAGTGCGAGATACTGCAAGGAATCATAGAAAAATGTATAGGTGTAATAAAAATAATGAAATTTGAATTTAGAGCTGAACAGATTCAAAACGTCAAGCCATCCTGTAATGCTTTGGGTTGTAATAGTTATCTGCAATGTTTAGAATTGTCAGCTCCAAAGGGGCTCTTTATCAGCACTTGCGTGAAAGATTACCCTTGAAGTAAATATGGCATTGTACATTAATCAGCTTTTGAGGACCACAAAACAATTTCTGGCCCCAAATCACAGAGGGCAGGTTGGGAAACAGCTTATTCAAGTCTGGAACCCAGGCTCATGATCAAATGGGATACCGATTTAGAGCATTTAATGTAGTGACTTATCGCGTCAAAACATCTCAAAAGCACTTCAAAGTTTGAGAAACGTGCAGTGTATCTGGAGGTGAACACAGCAGCCAATTTGCCTACAGCGAAGTCACCACAAACAGAATGACCATTTTGTTTTCTCTGGCGGTTTGTTGGCCAGGTCACCATGAGAAATTCCCTTCCCTTTTTTGAAAAGGACGATCGGATCTTTAACATCCACTTAAACAGGCAGACTGGATCTCACATCTCACCCAGAGGATAGCGCCTCAGACAATGAAACACTTTCTCTGCATTGCATTGGAGTGGCAGGATAGACCGTGAGTTCAGGGTCAACAACAACAAAATTACATTTGTATATAGTGCCTTTCCCATTGAGAGGATGTCCCAAGGCTCTAAAAGATTCAAGATTTAAGGTACGGAATCATAGCACCAAACGTTTGCCATCAATATATCTTTACAGCTTCTTTTGAAATGCGGATACTGAATGGGTGAAGCCTTGTTGAAGAAAGAGCACAGAACTTTTATTTTGTAGTTAGCTAAGTCTACAAATACAGTCACCACACTTCACAGCAAAAATCCTTCAAGACATTTCAATGACATGATTAGGCGCTTCACTAAATGCAAGGATAAGTATATATAAACTAATCCTATACGGATGGGATTTTAAGATAGAGATTGCAAAATCCCAAGTTTAATCAGGGAACAATGTGGCTTTACACTGGTTTTCTATTTATATTTCAGGGATTTCGCATCAGAATACAGATATGTTGTATTATTGGCTCACATATTTGTTTAAAAAGAAATACTGCTCAAAACACTGCAAAGGTAATACAGAATTGAAGGCAATAATGCCAGAGCAGCTTCTCTGTAATGAAGTTGGAATTTAATCATTTTACAGTGAAATCCTGCTGAGGGAGAGACCAAGAAAAGTCGCTATGTGATGATACACAAATATGGCAGCAAACGATGCTGTATTTAAGCCTCGATTTTCCCTTTGTACCTGATTTTCCCTCTGTTCGCCTACAAAATACAAGTCACTGCACTTTACAGTACATCCTGTAAAGCGCTTTGAAATGCCCTCCTGACATGCAAGGATTTTTGTTACTATACTGAGTGCAATAATGCAGTAATGTCTCAAAAAGTCTACTATTGACCTCCCAATTTGTACAGAGATGCGATGAATGTGATAATCAGACTTTAATGAATATGCTGCACAATCTATGAATACATTTTTGGTTTCCGCATGTCTTTCCCACCCAAAAAAAAAGTATTCGAACGTAGGTCAAGTGACCCAGGAAAGTGGCGCTTGCTTCTGCATTTTACTGAAGTTCAAGAAACAATGTGGGCTAAGAGTTTTCGCTGTGTCCTTTCTCACCCTCCCACCTTCCTCCCAAGAATGTGGCCAAAAAAGCACTGCACATCCCGAAGACAAGGAGGAAACCGTTTGTCCTCTCTTACTCTTTCTGTGGCAAGTGCACTTTTACAATGAAGCGATTATGAACAGAGCAAAGCTGGAAACATAAGCCTGATCTGGAAATGAGGTTGGAAAAGATATGTGGCTTAAAATACACTGGAATTGATCATTATGGTGCAAGTTTATCAAGGCTATTCAATGACAGCAAAATAATATCCTTTTGTGGTATCCTTTTGTGATGTTCGTCCAATAAACCTTTGCAGCATCTTTGGCAAGGGGCTGAATTACTCTAAAATTGGAGTCTGGAGGGATCTTTCTTCAAGTAAGATGAATTTACAAATGGAGTCTTTAATTCTGCTTTAATAAATACTGTACACCAGCAAAGTGACGAGACTCTTTTCTGTTGCAGTTACATTGGTCTGTTATGTATCATATTCATTATATCTTATAACTCGAATTGCAAGAACCTTTTTTGTATAACATGCTGAATTACTTTGATTATTTTAGCATCCAGCAAACTGCATTACGTTGATGTATACATCAGAAGCACTTGAATTGCAGTTCAATAAGTATCCAAGAGAATGAGCAGCAGCATATTTTGACTTCTGTATTTGGCTGTGAAGGCTGCGTAAGTGAATAACATTTTGTAGCAAGCAGTAACAGGAATCCTGTGTAAATTGTAACCTCCAAACCTTCCTGCTGATGTCAGCAGAAATTGACTAGCTTGACGCAGGCAGGTCATACAGTATTTTAAGTCTGTCTCCATTAATCACCCAGGTATTTTGTTCCTTCATAGATGTAGATTCAGAATCCTTTTTTTTTATTTCAGCAGGGAATTGTGCATGTACAATCCTGACAAGGACAGAGAAATAAGAAGGAAATAAGAATCAGAGTTCATAAGGTTCTTCACCCCAGCCTGAATAATTTCTCACCGAGCATAATTAATTGGCCATAAAATCTTGAAATGGCTGCTGTGGTTTTAAGTTGCTTACTTTGAATCTGGTATAAAAGCCTTAAATCTGATTGCAAACCCGGTAAGACTCCGTTATTAATCCGGAGTCTCCTCACTTTCTGCAAGTAAATGGACAAGCATATTTATCTCCATTAACCAGAGTTCTGTACACTGCAGGAATTTCCATCATAGAGAGAAGAAACACTGCAAATCAAACTGCTGGCTGTGAGCTGCAGTGTCAATAATTACTTTTGACCAATTTTTTTATATAAGTAAAAAATAGCTTTGACATTAAAATATCTCACTTCTGAAATCCGTTCATTTCCAGTTAATTACTTTTCCCTGTGATGGCTGAATTCTGCACCACTGCAGGTTGTTTACAGCTGGTAATGATCTAACCTTCTGAGCCCCACTGTTTCCAGCTCCAATATTGACAGGAATCAGAGGTGAAGAGGGGAGGTCAACAGCAGTAATAAACAAACTGTCTGCTTTTGGAGTTTGATCTTCACTTGAAGAAATTCCAATACAGTACAATGAAACTCAACTAAGACAAAATGTTTATTATATCAGTAACTCCATTCGCATAATTTTACCGATGCCGGGAATGAAATGAATGGAAGAACGAGTGCAAGTTTGTTGACTGCCAATGGGGAGCTCGACTTCGAACAACTGAGTTTTCAACATCGAGCCAATTAATGGTTCAAGGCCATCCATAACCTCTCCCTCCTCCTCCCACACTCCCCTTCCATCCAGTTCAAAGATTTCCATTCAATTCACTTTACAGTATATTTTTGTGAAGCGCTTTGGGACATGTTGAATAAGGTGCTATATCAAAAGCAAGGATTATTATTATTATGACATCAAGCATTTAGCTTAGTTTGAAATGGATATCATATGCCACAGCAAAGATCGTGATTCTGATTCCCTCCAATCACCATTCCACCTCCCCATTGCTGTTTGTAGATGAAACAGAAATGACAATTAATTTTAAAAAAAAGAAATTAAATGATTCAGGTGGAGCACAGACAAGATCTTAAGTATGGGAACCATTTTCCCTCTTGGCTTCAATGTAGATTTCAAGGCTTCCTATATGAGTTATGCAATAAAGGCATTGCTCAGATTTTCTCCATCAAAAGGGCCAAATTTGATTAAAGTACAAATGTTCCTGATATGTCTGGAACTAAGCATGCCTGTCAACAATACATTATAACAAAGATAAATACTGCTATATTTAAGATGATTCTGACCTAATTAAGCAGAATGACAAATAGATTTCAATAGAAACAAATGCAAGGCCAATGCATTTTTGAACAGCAAGACTTAGCATGTGAATACAATTAAGGGCTATCCATTAGCAGAGGTGGAGAAGGTGTGATTATTGATCATTCACTAAAACTTTGGTCAATGGGAATCTTGTATCAGAAATAATTCATCAAACAGTACATTGCATGTTAAGCATGTTAGACCCTAATCTTCTGTAGATCAAAGCTGAGATGGAAAAAAAAAGTGTGTGGTTTTGGGCAAGAGGTCATTGTCACATTGCAAAGGGCCTGGAAAGAGCAACAAGAAGAAAAAACAGTTTGAGCTTTTAGTTATGAGAAGTATCTCACAGTACTGATTTTGTTTTCAGTGGGAAAACAGAAGATTCAGAGGGAATGTGATCCAAGTCTTCGAAATGATGAAAGGAATGAATGATCTCAATGCAGGCAGATTTAGACCACAAGAAGACACTAAAATATAAAAGACTCAAGTGGGATTTGAGATGAGACAAATCAATTTCCCAATGGAGAAATGGACATGGGGAACAGATTTCCAACAAAATGTCTGAAGCTATGGCGATTAACTCCTTCAAAAACAAACAAAAAATTCTGTTTGGGAACAGTATTAATGATTTATAAGGATGAATCAGATTGGGATGACTAAACTTTGGGTCACATTTGGTTTCCGTGTTGCTGGGAACTATGAGTGGGAGGAAGGGCTATGTCTTGGGGAAAAAAGCGAAGTTTCAATAACGGACATATGAAGATGGATAAATCTTTTGCTCCATTAGGGTCTAGGGATTATAACAACAACAAAATTACATTTGGGGTATAGCGCCTTTTGCATCGGGAGAACGCCCTAGATTACCGAGCATTGGAATAGAATATTACCCTAGGAAACAGAGTGCAATACAATGCAATTCAATTTATTTCTATAAATATAGCAATATACCTGTTGATATACAGTAGATTATTTATATATAAGTTTTCACATTGGGCAATGTCTCAAAATGCTTCACATTGGCAGATGGGAACCTGACCTAGAGATGGGAGTCACAGAGGTGGGGGGAGATGGGGTGGGAGTGGTAAGGTGACTGGAAGCTCGGCCAAAGAGGAAAATCTTACAATAATTCGTGGAAGGCATAGATTTGCTGGGGCCCATGGCGTTTCCTCAGTCCATGTTTTGTTATGTTCTTAATGTAGACACTAAGTAAATAATTCCAAATGTTAGAATTTCATGGGCAGTCAACATGTGTGGAATTCGGCTTTGAGAATGTAACAAAGCGTAGAGCAAGTGAAAGATATTTCATGCACCACACACACTGTTCTTCGATTTGGGAACCGAGCATAAAAGCATTATGGGTTAAAATAGCCTATATTCTTTATTATTTTGCCCACTGTAGTTATTAGCAGCTATCGCCTTAACTTTGCATATAGAGTTGTTTCTGAGTAATGTAATGCAGTCCACTGGATTGCACCCTGCAAAGTAAACAAAGTGGAATCCAGGCACTCGTAGCCTTAGGCGTCTTGAGGTTTGATTCCATTTGAATCAGTTCGTGAATAATCCGAAGCTAAATGGCAGCTTTAGAAATTCCCCCAACAACGCACCACGTCCCACATCCACTGCACATCGTTCAGAAGCCATTTTAGAAAGTGGCACAAAACGGAACAACACATTGCCTGTCCACCTTTCCGACTGAATGGTGTGAAAACAAAGTGAAAGCAAGGGGGCTGTAGAAGCATCACACGTGCATACGCATACACGCACACACATATATATATATATACACACACATATATATGTGTATAAAACAAACTGAGGATTGATCTAACCTGCATTGGTGTGCTCACAATCAGAGAATCAGTTTCCCATCAACAACGCAGTGAATGGCATATTTGGGACCCAGATGCCAGGTGCTTTTGAATAAGGGTTCCCTTGATGTGAATCATTTTGTGTTAGAAAAAAGGATATTAATGAATTGGGGAAGTTGTTTGCTAATGTATCATGACTACACACATTCAATGGATAAACCGTTTCTGTATCATTACTCTTCCAGGTCTAGGCGGCAGCCTCCCACCCATTGCTTTTGATCAATCTGAGGCCGCATGTTTATAGCTACAAAAGCAACAGCAGTCAAGCAGTTAAGAATGAATGCTACAGCTGTAATTTTCCTTTCCACTGTCTACTCATATAAAAGAAAACATGTTAAACCAGTTAACTTCATACCGTAACATAAAAAAATTGATGTGAGGAGCCGTACAGATGTATACAACACTCACATCATCCAAATTGATGAGACGAAAGATTGGGATGCTTTTTGAAGGAGTAAGCTATTACTTCAAAGCGCATACGCAATATACGATCACAAGCCGATGCCTTTCATATCATCACTGTTCTACTCAGAGGGATACAAATTGATTTCAAAAGAAAATTCCCAAAGTTTTCCTAAAGTGTCAACGAAAGTTGAACAAACCGAGAGAGAAGAATGGTGACACATTTGAGACTTTATGCACTCAAATCTCTGATGCTATCCTGAGTGAAGGGCAAATTTGTTGCATTATTTAGCTATAAAGTTGTTGTACTTAGCTTTGTGGTGACAAACTGGGGTCAACTGATACTAATGCCTATTTCTAATCATCTGGATGCTGGTCTTGTGTATTTAATGGGCGACTGTGGCAGTGAATTTGCCCATCACATTGACCCAAATATAGCCATACAGTGAATGACCGATTTTATTTGGTGGGCTTGTTGGCCAGTAAACTTTGTGAAACTCCCTTCTCTTTCAAGTAATGTCAAGGTAATATGGTTGCACTGTTAATGGTAACACGGAGACTTTCTGATGTAAAATATCACGTACTGAGGTGAGTGGAGTGAAAACAGAGGGAAATCTGGAAGACACAGAGATCAAAAGCTTAGGAGGAGATAGCTGACTGGAAAATAGCTACAGGCTGCAGGCAGCTCTGTTTTGTATAATGCATGTATCTTAACTCAAATCTTATGTTGGCTTTTCCTATCATTAAAACAGAAAAGGTAGCCTTTTATATATGGTGCTCCTTAGAAGCCATTGTGTGTGTGGGGGAGAAAGCCTGGTGAGTTAGCATTAATTATGTTTTTATATCGTTTGACAAACGCCGCCTTCTCGCAGATATGCCTAATGAAATATTGCTTTATCCAAATATCAAACCTTCTTTCGGCAGTGCTTGGTTAAGTGTATTTATTTGCGATGTGCTAGATTTATTAGCTGATACCTGCAATTATTTTCAGTAAGATATAATTCAGTTGTCAGAATCCAGCTCAGCCAGAAGATTAAAATTGTGTGAGGTGCTTCACCACTGAGCAGAAAACAATGGGGGTTTTCAAGAAGTAATCACGTCTTGGAGAAAAAAATGGGATTAATTAGTGCTGTACATGAACAGGCAGCATGCTCATTAAAACCTTGTGCGGTATCTCTTGATAAACTGCCACTTTAAGTGCTGGCATTAATGTGATGAGACAAAGACTTTATTTCACACTCTTTGCTGATTATATCTTACTTAAAGCCACTTAAATTGACTCTCAAAGGTTCGTTGCAATGCAAAAAACTCAAATTATCTCAGGAAAATCACCAGGACACCTAAACTCACTACTTTTGATAAAAAAAATTCAGTTTATCGACATTAGATACAAAAAAAACAGTGATGGGCTTGATTAACTCTCTGAGGCCTACTAACTAGGGATTTTTGGTGCAGCAAATCATTAAAATACATTAAAAATATACTTTTTTTTTAAACTCTGTTTATCTAGCTGTAAGTAGGATCCCGGTTGTTAGTCGATTGGTGGATCACTTTTCCGGGGATAATAGAATAACAAATAATAAAACACAATAAATAATTTTTAAAAACACATAATAATTTGGTTCCTTGATCTACCGGTAAAACCGCAGAAATGTTTGGAATAATAATAATCCTTGCATTTAATGTAGCGCCTTTCAGATTGGTTCAGAAGGAGCTCTTAAAGCAATTCACAAGATATACTGTACTATGAACTGAATTGACAGTATTTTGGAGGGGAATGCCTACATTTGGCTGCCAATTTACATACAGCAATGTCCTACGAATATCCATGAAGTGAATGACCAATTTTATTCCAGTCTCACTTCCAAACGTGCCACAGGATCATTCCACACCCGAGCAGGTTGACAGGATCTTGGTTGTTAATAATCCTTGCATTCTTTTTGTGAATATGTTAATGATATTCTTGGCAAACATGCAACCAATCAACAAACTCCTGGCTAAAACAAAAAAAAACTAAATCTGAATGTTGGCATCAACCAAAGGTAAATAGTTGAAGCGCTTCCCGAAACCAAAGCAGAATTTCAAATTAGAAGACTATAGAAGTCACAGTGGTAGATTTTGCTTCTCCAGTTTAGTGTAAATTGAACTGCTCATTTTCATTTAAGCCAACAAACAAAGATAATGACCAATCCATACACCTCTCTCTCCGTGATACCTCCAAGAAATGAATGGACACACCACACCATCTCTTCCATGGTCACCCCCCCCACCGCCGCACTGCATGGCTTCCAACCCATCAAGTCTGACATATTGTTCTTGTTAGCAAACTTAACTAACGTCTTTCTGTGTCTTATTGTTAAATAAAATCACCCAACGCTGTTCATTTCAATAGATTTGCAATCTGTTACAATGGCCTGCTCTTAAAATATCACAACTTGAAAAATAAGTACATCTGTTGCTGTGACTAGAGTTTCTGTTTTGCCAGCTGATAAAACTCACAACAGATGCATAAAATTGCACGGCACATGATACACCTTATATCTTAAAGGGACAGTTTGCTAGTACTTTGCTTCAAGTAGCTGAATTAGGTACTAAATTGCCCATGTATTGAATTAAGATGAATTGGCTCAATAACAATGTATGGGTTATTTGTGCTATTGTGCAGTAAGTACTGTGAGATACTATTGAAAGATATACATTGCCTGTAACAAAATAATTTCCATAAAATCGCTTCACAGACAGAAGTGCATTGTAATCCAGTTAACTCTCCAGCTAAACGCATTGATGCTGTGTAAACACCTTCAATAACATTGCGTAAGGCAGATCTTGTGAAGAACATAATTTGCAGGAAACAAACTATGCTCCAAACATCTTAAAGGTCTAACGTTTATGATTTCAACACAATAAAGGCATCAAATTCAAATCATTTCCAGCTGCCTGATAATGCAATTCATCACAGTCCACCTCATGCGATGATCAGTGAAACTGTTTTTTGTAAGTGGCTCAAATGAATCACATGCAAACAGGTGGCTCGGAGTTAACCGGCTCCGATTAAATCCTTACATCAGTGAAACACACTCCTGATTCCATTTTATATCACAATCTTCCGAGGCATCCGAGATCATTCCCCCACTTATTTCTACATCATTTATTCTATTTTATTTCCTATCGGAGCCAAGGTGCGAATTGGCTTTACCATTAATATCATAAATATATTGCCTTTGAATAGCACTTGCTAGGCGAGTTAATTTTTTTAATCCCTTCTCACTCACTGCTCTACAACTCTCTGGTTTCATTTTATGGCTTCATACTCAATCGCTTCTTCATTGATTTTTAAAAAAATTTAATTGCTCGTCTGTTTCCACGCCTGTTTCAATTTTTTTTCCATGAAACATCCCTGGCAATGTCACATCCCACTTAAAATTATTG
The DNA here is from genome assembly GCA_035084275.1 of Hydrolagus colliei. Lineage (NCBI taxonomy): Eukaryota > Metazoa > Chordata > Chondrichthyes > Chimaeriformes > Chimaeridae > Hydrolagus > Hydrolagus colliei. The sequence goes on from CM068759.1 coordinate 5,170,742, forward strand.
TTTTGACTAATATGTTCAATCTGATCATAAAATGAGTCAATTATACTTTCGGCTACTATATAAATATTAAAAAAAACCTTCTCTTCCACCCTCTTGGTTCACTTTACCCAGATATAAATATAATAGAGCAAAACTTGATTTAGTTACTTACCATGTGAAGGACCAGTAAAGCTCATAATCTCTAGTTAAACAGTAGCAACTTTATGCGTTTGCAATGAGATACATATTGTTTGTGGTAAGATTTTACCACACAGACACTCACAGAGACATTGCAGTCCATAGATCTCTGGAGATTACTGTACACTGGATGTTGTGCAATAAAGCTCACGGCCCTGCTTTCTCATCAGCGAGCATTCCTCTTGCAATGAATGTTAAAACACAATCTAGCTCAATTTGATCTGATTTATAATAATAATCATCATAATAATTACCTTTGTATTTGATGTAGAGCCTCATCAAGTCAAAACATCTCAAAGAGTTTCACAGTTTCTTAGAAATTGTCGTGACATATATCTGTGGGCAAACACGGCAGCTGATTTTCACAGAACAATGTCCTGCAAACAGCCAATTACTTTTTTCCAATCTGGATTATTAGCCAAGACACTAGGAGAAACTCCCTTCTATTTTCAAATAGTAACATAGCATTTCGCTCATAAAATACACAGTTGATCCACTTAATGATAATTGAAGCACTGATAAGTTTTACTGTATCTGTGCAGCTACGCATAAGAGCTTTGGTTTCAGTGACGAACAGAACCAATGCTAGTTCATTTGTACACTTATACATGATGTCCCGTGGAGCACTTTGAGACGTCCTCCTGATGTGAAAGGTCCTCGTTCAAATGAAAGGATTATTATTATTACTGTATTTTACATCAACGGTTACATGCACGTATGAAGGATATGGTTTGGTTGCAGTAAAATTCAAGGATCTACCCGGAAAATAATGCCGTGTTAAAAAAAAATGAGTTCCCAGGAATCTTCTTCCTGTTCATTTCTTCACTGATTTCACCGGTGGGTGATGAAATTGAACAAATAAAAAATGTTCGATTGAATCCTCAGCAATGACATTATGTCTTTAGGAGTTACTGTGCAGTACAACACTTTTCATTCTTTGGGCATTGCTGGTAATTGCAGTGGTGTGAATTATTGCCAGTGGGGGAAACTGAAAACAAGAATAACACACACATAAATTATCACTTAACAGTCAGCACCTCCTGTCAAGAATTAAACCGAGCCCAACAATGCCTATGTAGATAGTACAATATCCCACTGGTAAAGATGTATTTGTGACGTGCTTTACAGAAACATGGGAAGATTCCACGATGAAATGATTCACCTTTGATTGCGCATTCCTGTTCTGTGAACAAACTACATTTGGGAATACTGTATATGTTTCTTACTTTTTCACAGTGAAATATAACTAATAACTTCTTGCCAATGACTCGCCAATTGCCAATAAATTGTTTCCCATTTTTATGTTAAGCAACTCGTAGTCATTTTAACAGGATCTTTCTATCTGCAGATTGTTGCATCTAACCCGTGCTGTTAACATGATAACAGGTATGATCCGGAGAGATGTAACCAGCAAAGCAAACACCGGAAGTCAATAAATTAAGAAGAGTTGAATGTAAAAAGTGCTTCAGATGTTCAATTTCTAGTCACTCAGCCTTTTTGAAGGATACTGCACTGGCTTAGTCATTGAGGTAGACACGTCTGGATCTAAACAGACCAAGTATAATCAATGTATTCCATCATAGCATTAAGCCACTTTTTAAATGAGTCCAAGGTCCTGGTTTCAACCACCCTTCCTAGTGACCCAGTTATAGCTATTTATTACCTTGTGGGTAAATATTACATTTGTGTTGTGTCTTTTAATTTCCATTGCCAATTGACCTTTTTTTGCACAGAATATCTTCCTCACAAACAATAATACCTGTATAATACACAAAGGAGATTCTTGTCTGTCAACAAGCAAGCTGGGGATCAGTGTTATCAAGGATGACATGACAACATGTCTCATTGCCTTCTCTAACAATTATTCTGGAGTATGGAAAAATTGAAGTATTGTTACTGTCCCAGGCAATTGTCTTTGATTCAGTCAGTGCTCAATCTCAGCTCATATGAAATTCCAAAGTTCACTTTTTACATTCTTCATAACATCATCATTTTGAACTTTTCTGTTGATGAATGTCATCGAATACAGTTACAGAAACGCGGTTGCAGTTTTCTTACCTTAACCAGGTGGTTGGCAGAGAATCCAAAACTCATCAGTTGATTCCAAATAACTGTATGATACTGCTTTAAATAAGAGAATTATAATTCTATTGGACAATTCCATAATCACAGAATTAGGATTATTGATGTCCACGTGTGAGTAAAATGTGAACACTTCACCCACAAAATACACACTTTACAGTACATCTTGTGAAGCGTTTTGAGATGTCTTAACAATGTGATAAGGGGCTACATCAAATGCAAAAATACATTATTAGTATAATCCTTGCATTTGATATAGCACTTTTCAAATCTTCTAGATGTCTCAAAGCGCTTCACGGAATATACAGTACTGTAAAGTGAATTGACTGTATACATGTGGGCGAAACACGGCAGCCAATTGCACACAGCAGTGTCCCACAAAGAGTCGTAGATTGAACCCAGGTCTCTCACTTGTAAGCCGAAGGCTGTATCCACTGAGCTACAGTATTAGCGCACTCCACAGTATTATTCGCATGATGGACAGAAACAGTCTCCGACATCTCAAGAGTTGAACGTTACGGAGAGTTGCCCAAGCCCATCCAAATGATACATTCCAAACTTTTTTTCAGGCAACTGACCTCATCTGGAAGTCACTCGGAGCTATGGCCTGAATTAACAGGGAAATTGCTAGCATCCAACTGCTCTCTACATCACAAACTGATTAATATTACCATTATGGGAAAGGCAAGATAAAAGTCTGATTTCTGATCATTTAAAAAATCACCCCATATAATCCTTCACAGAATCCTTTTCAGGAGAATGATTTTTAATACTGCCATCAGGTAATTTGCAGATCTGTTCTCCTTGTGTGCAATCTTGATCTTTGTGCATCAATAAATGCTGACACGCATCCTTTGAAAGGCAGTCTTAGAGTGTTCCTTTCACTGTCATTTACAGGGACAGATATTATTTAGATTAAATCAGAATGAATCATTTATGTTAAACTGCAATAGCTGAATGATGCAGTCCAGACTAATTCAGATTAGGACTGAATTAAACCTGTGTTACCAGGAATAAGTGTCAAATTGTTTCACTCCAGTTCGCCACTGATCTACCCTGCACACAGAGAACAGATTTATGTTTTAAAATGCATTGTACTTAGGTGCATTGCATGGGATACAGTGAAACATGTACACTCGATGTGTTATTAGATTTAACCTTTCTACGCTCCATCACCCCCACCCACCCCCCCACACACCCGCGTATTCTAAAAAAAATCCCACTGCCACCTAGCAAAAAGAAGAGCATCGGAACGAAAGTCAAGTAATTTGGCTAAAGTCAATTCAAATTTACTCTTGAAGCGTTGTAAAATAGGTCTTTAGATTCATGTGCGACAATTTTCTAAACATATTACAGCCCGTCCCGCTGGAACCAGGAATGATGCTCATTGTTATATCCTTTTGTAACCACCTGCCTGCTATTCCTTTTCTGCTTTTTATTATTAAAGTGCTGTGAACTTTAAGGACTTGCCATAAATCCAAGATTAGTTCTTAATGACCAAGGCAAGTGTAGCAGTAATATGTAGACTGGCTGAAACTATCACCCAGTGGGGAATAGGCTGTGCCAGCATTTAGTAATTGCCTGAGAGTAAGATTTATAATGTCATTATCTACATCTACAAGAAATAACTCATAGAGGCAGAAACACTAAAACAAATATTGCAAACATTCCTCCAATTGCCTCAGTAACATCATCAGGAAATCATTTTGAGAAGTTTTTAGAAAATCAAGCCATAACTTTATCCTCGAATATTATTCCAATTTATTAAAAGCAAAATCAATAGCACCTGGCATTTCTTCAAACCCACCTAGCTTTGTTTCCCGTTCAGATTGAGCGTTAGCTCGGTGCACAAGGTAAACGGGGAATAGGAGACGCAATGAGTGCAGTATGCTTCTTTCAGGTTCCTAAATGTGACACAAAATCCTCGCATTGATGTCCTATTTATTCAGAACATTAAAGGAGCACTTGTTTTGCATGTCAACATTTCCCAGAGAAACAAAGTGAAGGTTGCCTTTCTTTTAAAGAAAAATAATATGTGTACCTATTTTCCCTCAAGATTCGCCTGTTGAGAAACGGTGTTCATTAGGTTTGAAGGAATAATTAAAAAGTAATGCAGTAAAGTGCACGCCTAAATAATTAATATTCATAAATTGGCGCAATGCTCTAACGGAAATCAGTACTGCTTCCTCGCCTCAAGTATTGAGGTTAAGAAGAGCGGGCTTGTTATCTGTAAACAATGCAGTGCTGGGTGGTTGGGGCTTGTGTTGTTGGTGTTTCGGATGAAACATTACAGCAAGAGCCTCCATCTATCTTTTCTGGTGGATGTTAAAATCCTGTGGCATTATTCAAAATGAGAAGGGAGTTTCTCCCGGTGTCGTGGTTGACAATTCCCCAAACAGAATTGGTAGCTCACTTCATTGGCAGTATTGGTGCTTACAAATACACAGTCACTACACTTCATAGTCAAAGCCCTGGGAAATACTTTGAGATGTCTCGACAACATAATAAGGTGCTTTATTAGACGCACAAATTATTATTATAAGTAGTAGAAGTAGTATTAGTATTATTATTGCAACAAGCCCTGGCATGAGGATGTCAAACAGACTTGCATCTACATTCAAGACAGGAGAGCTGGCAAAGGAGGTGTGAGCGACTTGTAGGGAAAAAAGTAGCGCTCAAACCAAAGCAACTTCAGTAAGAATGACACTGCAGACATTCACCAACGACATACAATATTTGACTTCAAATTGCTCTGGTAACAATTTGCACTGTGATTAGCATGAACGCTGCCTGAAACGCTAATTCAGCAATCTGACTAAAGAAGAGCCTGGAAGAACAGGCAATGTAAGGAGTGGCAACCTCAAGGTGGTGCAGTGAGGTGTGGTTCAGAGGTTGGCGGTTTAGACAGTGTCAGAGTCACGTGGGGAGTACAATCCTCTATCTGTATCGGACCCAGGAACGCTTGCTGCTGTCACAGGACACAGAGTGGAAGAAATCATCAGCAGCTCAGCATGTTGACCCGAGCAAATCAATGAGCAACACTGGAGTGGTATAACTAGAGCCATGTCTGTTTTAAACTTTTAACTATTTCAAGACTATGGGAAAATGGTTGCATCGAGAAATATCACTGCGGATAATTTAAATCCATGTTTTTTCCCCCTCATTTGATCGTCCACTTTCTCATTCCTAATTATTAAAAAAAGATAGTTTCTGAATAACTAGCATCCTTATAGAAGGTGAAGAATATATAATGCTTGTCCTCTTCCCAGTGAAGTGAAATCCATCATACTTGGCACACTACAAATAGCGGTTGTTTTGTCACATCTTTCTAACCCCATTTCACATTGGAAAGATGGAATGAAAAGATTGGTATAATGAGTAACAAAGTTAAGTGTATATTTCGCCCACAACATCTACCAGCAATTCACATTACAGCATATTCTGTGAAGCACTTTGAGACATCTTACAGACGATCAGATAAGGCAGTATATCAAAGACAAGGATTATTTATCAAGTCCTGGGAAGGGGCTGCTGCATTGTTGGAGGTGCTATCCTTCAGACCAGATGTTAAACCGTGTCCATCTACCTGTTCAGTTGGATGTTAAAGATCCCATAGCACTTTTCGAAAAGAGAAGGGAGTTTCTACTGATCGACAATCCCCCAGATAAATTAGGTCACTCACTTCATGCCTGTTTGTGGGTGTTGCTGTGTGCGAAGTGGCTGATTTGTGTGCACATAGAAAATACAAACTAACTACATTTTACAGTACGTCGTGTGAAAATCTTTGAGACATCCTTCTGATTTGAAAGCAGTTATAATCATCATCGTACCGTAATAATAATAATAAGAAGAATCCTTCCATTTACTTTTTCACATCTTCTAGAAGTCTCAAAGCGCTTTGCAGAATTTAGGCACATTCACATGTAGGGATTATTAATATTATTATAAGTTACAATTTCTATGGTAGAAATGGCCATATTCAAAATATATGAATTTTAAAATTACTCTAACTGCATCGCAGTTGACTAAAATGCACATTTTTAACTGTTTGCAGCACACACATCGATAACTTCGGGGAATTTCTAATGGATTATTTTGATTGAGGGTGCCAGCCAATTCTCCCATACGTCTCTTGACATGTGCGGATTGAATGTCTCCACTGCCGTTTTGGCTTATAAGATCTCTACTTCATCTGGAAGTAACAAAGACATACTCTTCAAAAATCAATAGCTCTTTACGAAGGAGGCCATAAAGCACCAGGCACCTCTGCATGAAATAAAAAGGTCACCGCTTTTGGAATCCACCTCTTTGCTTTTTTTTTGTGTGCGGAACAATTAATGCCAAAGGGACGTACATGGGCAGTTGTGAGGGGGTGGCGGGGAGGCTAATCCAGATGCCACGGCACTTCTACTACCTAATTTTTCCCCTTGTAGGTGAGTAGGTGGACTTGAAGAGGCCCTGGGCGCGATCGTTGCAGGTGAGTGAGAGCAAGCGCAAGTTTATTTCCCTCTTGTTCCGATGCAGACTGTTGGCTGCCGAAAGTAAATTGTGAAAAGAGCAACTCAATTGTGCGCAATAATGTCCCGCGATTGACATAGCCAGGAACGCTCGGTCCTTCTCTTTTTCGAGCAGTGAGAGAAGTAGATAATGATTTGGGGAGGAGAAGTTTGCAGGGCTATGGGGGGTGCGCGGGGGAGCGTGCTTGATTTTGATAGCATTTTTCAAAGAACCAGCACAGACGCGATGGGCCAAATGGCCTCCTTCTGTGCTGTATAAATTCTATGATCGTGCCACGGGATCCACATGAACAGGCAATCAGGACATCAGTTCAACATCTCATCATTAATACCTTATAAGCCTTTAAAATATTTCAGGGCTGGAGCAATTACCATACAGCCTTTAAAAATCGAGTCAAAGTACGGAATTGCAATTTTAATAATAATAAAGCATGTTTACCGCAATCTCATAAAAAGTGTGACATTTACCACAAATTCCCAGGCTACAACCTACAATAACCCATTTACAAATATAATCACAGCGCCATGAAACACGAAGGATGTGGATATTTCTCATGGCCAATTTCTTGTGCACAGATTTGTTGACGTGTTGGCCTAGATGTTGATATTCACCAGATGTTACAGTAAAAAAATACCTGTGAGCGCTTTGAGACGTCATCCAGATTTGAAAGGCACTACAACAACTGCAAGGGTTGTTATGACATTGGGAACCGCAAACTGTCTGAGGGTCATTGTCTTTGGGCAATGATTTTGGTCACCGTCGATAATAGATTTTGACCATGTAACTGTCGATTGTGGATAAAGTCAGTTTTCCCACTGACAGCCTTTGTAGCATTGGGCATCGGCGCCACACAAATAGGAAATAAATCTGTAACACGGCTAATTCTCTCTATTGCCTCTAATCTGCTCCATGATAAAGGGCTGGCGGCTAGAAGCAGTTCTATAAAGCGCCCGGCAATCAAAAGTGGATGTTGGGCGTCCTCTGGTATGTCAGCCAAACTGTCCATACTCTACTTCACTTGTGAGCCTTGGCAGTATGTGTTCGTGGGATTATCATAAGCCTGATCCAAAGCTTTCTTATTCAATCCCTTACACAAAGATCACCTCTCAGCAAGGTCTCTGCATTACGATCCGAAGCAGGTCCATTTTATTTCCCTCCCCTCCCTCAACCAGAAGTTGTTCCGGTCAACACCTGCCTTGGTTAACTCAGCAAACAGAGATGCAAACCTGTGCTCTCCCGCCCCGTATGCCCCAGTGCTGCACTGCAAAGTACCTCTATCCACTTCACCATTGTATCTACAAGTCACAGAGCTACTCTTAGAGGCATAATTTATAGCAATTAAAAGGCACCAAAATCTCAAACCAGTTCTGCACCTTATCAGTTTAATGAACGGTAAAGAACAATTTATCTAAGATTATAGTTGTTTCTCATCCTTCAGTAATGCAATACTATAAAGCAATATCTCACCACAAGTATATACTTCTTATCTGTAATTATCCAGGATGTTGATTGTAAGATCATAAGTGTAATCTTAGATAATACATATCTTTACATTCAAATTTGCTTTAACTGTCTACATGGCTCCCATCTGAAATAAGAACCCTGGCACGCATATTGAATACAGCCTAATATGATGGACAGTAGCCATTAATATAGGCAAAGCAGTCAGCGGAGAGGGAATTAATAACCTGTTTGCTTTAGAAAGTACAAGCAAAATGTTCTCTTTTCTAATTTAGCTATTCCCCCAAGTCCCACCCTGCTTGGGCTCTCATTCAGTCTCTGTAAAGCACTTTGAGACGTCCCCCCATGTCCGGCCAACCTTTTTATTTGGCCAACAAAATAAATGTTACTGATTGAATACTTCTTCATTTATGGCCACGCCATAAACATCGCTACTTGTATAGCTACTGGAAATAAAACGCGGATTTGAAACAAACTCACCTCGACTCGTGTGAGTGTTCGGCAGGCCAGTTCCACGTGTTGGCTACCATTGTTGTATGTGAAAGAGGCTTGTGGAGTACGGGCGTTAAGCAACATTGTGGAAAGGCGGGAGGACGGGATTTTGAAATCTGCCAAGATCTAATTATCCGGGTTGAATCGCCTTCTCCTGTTTCTGTTTTGCTGGGTTCCAGAAGTCGCTGTACACAGTAAAATCCTGATAACTCATCACTCCAAGGGAAAAGGCCTCAGTGACGAGCTATCCGCAGTGGTGAGTTAGGCATATGTATCAGTTCATAGATAAGTGTTGCCGGGATATTGATAGCATCACGCCTTAAGCAGTCGTGACAAGATAAGTCTGGCTCACGTTACCAGGAGTTCACTGTTAGTGTGAGTTACAGTTGTTATTAATGAAACTGCGATGAGTCTGTTACAACATAATAACCTCTGTAGTTTAAAAACAAATGTCAGGGTGAGGGTCCAAGTTATAATCTTTTTCCAGTATTTGCAGTACAATATAGGCTAATACTACTAAGTGGTGATTAATGGATTGCTCTTTCAGGCAGCCAGTGCAGGTATGATGAGTCGGATGGCCTTCTTCCGCGCTGTAAAGTTCTATTGTTCTATGACAGGAAAGCATTTGAACTTCAATTGGACCACTCAACCTACTCTCTTGGCATTTACTCAGCGCGAGAACTTTTACTGCTTCACACACTCCTGACAAATGGAAGTTACCACTTAATTAACTTTTATTTGATTGTCACTGCTGAAGGAAGGAGTCAAATAAAATATTGCCATCAGAAGCCAGATCGGACACAGCCCCAACAACATATCATAAATGTCATGACACTTATTTTATTACTTTTTTTGTATCAACACAAACCGAATTTTACGACGATTATCTGGAGCGCCAATGCAATTTTCAAGAGATTTTCCTGAATAAAAGAAATTGACCGTAATTGTGCAGGTTGCACTACCACCCTAACCCTTACATTTGATATCGTGCCTTTCACATCAGGAGGACGTCCCAATGTGCTTCACAGGATAGACTGAAGTGTGTACGTTTTTGTGGGTGTATGCGACAGCCAATTTGCACACATTAATTACTCACTGACAAACAGCCATGTGATTGAGTGACCAGTTCTTTTTTAAAAAAAATTGTTTTGATGCTTTTGTGGAGCATATATATGTAGCACGTGTGTTGATGTAAATAGAACCAGATCCTGGTTAGCACAACACAATCCGTGCACAATGGGCTGTTGTTTATCTTCAAAAAGGCCCCCATGCCCAGAAGGGAGTAAGAGTCTGTCAATTAAAGGCAACATTTTGGTTTAAAAACAAAAACACACTCAGAGAGCAGTGGGAGAGTGGCGGGGGGAAATGGGGGAAGGTGGGGTGGAGAGTGGAAACAGCCTCCTTAGTTAATGCACCCTTAGTTAATGCATCGTTCTCTGCAGCACAAACACAAAAAAGGTACTTTTGGAAACAGAGTTGAAAGGGCTGATTAATGATACCATACGGACAAGATGCTCTGGGCAGGGAAGTGGAATCAAATCAAACGGTTCAAGGCTGTCACAGCACTGACCAACTATGTACACAATGTAGGACCCAGAAGGAAGCAGCATTTTGTGTTTCTACCGGGTGCTCTTTACCTTAATCAGTTCAGCTGCCATAAAATCCAATCTGGGGAGCATAAACTATACATTACTAGCCGTGCACAGAAAGCTGCCTTTCTTCTCTTGTAAACTCACAATGGGCTTAAGAAAACACTCAGCCAAATGTTGTTCTCTTCCGTTTATGTCACATCTCTTTTGCTCTGAGGAATGCTCACCCAAGAAATCCTGTTTTAAAAAGAATACAAGCTCTGGTATGTGTAATCTACCCGAGTACTCAATGATGCTTTCAGAAAATCAGAATAAATATACGACCCGGCTCCGATTATTGATGCGCTTGCCTCCAACATTTGGAACAAAGCAAATGTTAAGACTTTTTGAAAATAATCTTATATATGATATTACAAACGCATGGCCTTTTTCAAAACACATTTTAGTCTTCACAAATTCCTAGGACGCTTAGCTAACAAGCACAGCACTCAAAGCATTGCACTTCAAAGCTGAAAAAGGAATGCCATCAGGTCAAGGCCATGATTAAATAATTTCTTGAGGTAACTTGTCTGTATGTTTTCCTAATGTCTGCTACTATTTACGAAGAATTGTTTGTTTAAGAGAAGTGTTAAGGTATTTTGTTGGTTAAATGTGCAAAGCAAGCAATTATCTTCATGGCAGTTTGTAGCACATTGCTTCGTGCAAATTGGCTGCTGCATTTGCCCACAGACACACAGTCACCTCACTCTACAGTACATTCTGTGAAGCACTTTGATATGTTCTCCCGACTGGAAATGCATCTTATCTCTAATGCAAGTATTATTACAAGACGTAGCTTTGATAAAGGATATTTATATTATATTCATATCATACTCATTATAACGAGCCACTCATTAGCACTTCTAACAGTACAATACCTGGCTTCCCATGACTGTGTTACAATGAGGGTGGAGAGTAATGGAGCAATTTATGGTGACAGTTATACTGTACTTCAAGGCTGGTGCAGGTTCAATGCGATTTTTACATGGAACCAATGTCTGGAGTGCGACCCTATTTGCAAGTTCAGGTGAGTGGTCCAAGGCAAATTAGAGGGAGCTACTCACAAAGCACTTGGGACTCGTATGCCCTTGAGTTCAACAGCAACCTGACTGCAGCTCGTGCAAAGCAAATGTCTAACTTCATTGTTTGTACGTTTTACAGAACACGGTAGGTCCAATTGACTGTCCATCTGGTTATTGATGTTAATAAGGCGTGCGATTCTTCAATAGCATTGAACAATAATCGGCTGAGCACAGAAATGAGAGAGAATATTGAACCCATCATTTTATCTCTAGTTCCCAGGTTGCAGAACTATAACTGCATCATGAAGTGCCCTAAGCATTCAATATAGTGCCATATCATGTCACTGAAATGCCTCAAAGTGCTTCTGCACTTTAATACTGTAAAGTGGATTGACTGTGTATTTTGCGGGTGAAACACAGCAGCCGATTGTGCAGTTATCTGAGTAATAACTATCTGAACAAGATAGATCTAACTATCTTGCTTAGATCAGAAGGGAACGAAAGAGTGTAGTACCTGAAGCCAAATAGAGACATACATGTTTATCATCATTCAAATGCAAGGGTGATAAGTTTACAAACAGTTATTGGAGGTTTTTCACCTGCACATTAGTAAAATCTAACAAACGACTCTCTGAGCTATAGACTCAATAACTCGTGTTCAAATCGTTTTACCCCCTGTCACCTCCCCACCTCTCTGACCTCCTCAATCCCCAATTCAACACCTAGCACCAGTTCTCTACTGGCACCGACTGATTTTTGGGGTGAGCATTCCTCAGAGCACTCTGAGATGCTGCCCTGCATGCAGAGAGCTATGTAATGTCTTGTTGTTATTATGAGACTCACAGTCTCTATGGCCATAGATTGTCAATATAGCTCTTTTGTTACATTAAAAAAGCTACTCACCTTGTCTAACGACAGACAAACAATATTGGAGGAACCTTTTTTGTAGATTAAATCTGTTATGGTTAACATTTATCTTGCACATATTTCGTTTGAAATTTGCATTGGGGAATTTGGGAAATGTATAATGTTTCCTGTAATTAAACTGGAATTAAGAGCAAATAAACACTGAGAGGAGGAATGGGATTAGCAAGTAAAGGCAGATTAACATTAGGGTGTGACCTATGGTCTGAACTGCCTGAATCGCCTGGTGCAGAGACAAGGAAGAGCAGAGAGCAATGAACACATTGAGGCAGACACATCTAAAGACATTAAAATAAATACATAAAGGGCTAGCTAATGGGTCATTAAGAGATAGTGAACAAGGTGTTAAAGTGCAGTGTGGGAAACAAAAGTGATCTTGGCCAGGGCTCAAACACGCAGCCATTAGCAAAACAAAAGAAAGAGGAAGACATGGGGATGAGTGACATACGGGAAAGATAATGACACACCTGGGAGACTGAATGGCAACATGGGTGTGAGGTTGTTGAAAGCAATCTTCCGAGCAACAGGTTGAGGAACGCCCAAGATAAGAAAGTTTGCCTTCAGCTTGTTTGGAGATGCTAAACACAGACCAAAAAGAAATTAACTGGAGATGCGTGGGAGGCAAAAGATGGATAGATCGGAGAGACAATGGGAGTGAGGAAGTTGAAGTAGCAAGCCCATAAAGAGTTCAAGATCTCACTTGCATTTTAATCGTTATCATTTTATAATGGATTCATTGAAGAGCACTTAAGCAATCAGAATGCCTCTTTCCTGACATGCTGTCGAACAAACCAACGTTGCAATAAATATTAAACGCCTCCCTGATATTGTTCAAAATAAAATTTAATGAAAAATAACATACTACAATCATTCTCGTTTTATCCAGTTTTCAGACAATCTTGTAACAACAACAACAACAAAATTACATTTGTATTGCACGTTTCACGTTGGGAGGACGTACCAACAACCATTTTCCAATTTGTATCAATCTTCAAGTCCAAATGTGAACATACTTCAGAAGCTGATCAATCCACAACTACAACAATTTCAAATCCATGTAAGATAACAATAATATTCCTTGCATTTAATAAAGCACCTTATCAACAGTGTTGGAATGACTTAAACTGCTTCACAATGTAAAGTGTAGAGACTGTGTATGTGTGGGCCAACGCGGCAGCCAATTTGTGCATGGCAATGTCCCAAAAATAGCCTCAAAATGAATGAACAATTTAAACTGGAGGATTGTGGCCAAGACACCTGGAGAAAATGCCTTCTGTGTTTGAATAGTGCAACGGAATCATTACCAAAGTCCACTTTAATGAGAAGACAGGACGTCAATTTTATATCTCAACTGGAGGATGCCAATTCCAACAGTGCAGGGCTCCGCCAACACTGCAATACATTATCAAATCAAAGCCCCGGTATGGGATTTGAACCCACAACCTTTCAACTCAGAAGAGACAGTGCTACCAACAAAGCAAAGCAGACATGGTACAGTGTCCCATAATGGATGTCATTAAACCCCAACAATAGGGAACGTGATTCCTCTTCCAGATGGAAATCATTTTATTGTGCAACGATGGCAGTAAGAGATTAACTTAATTTGTATATAATTTGGTCATTTTTGCTGATATTTGGCAATGCCTTCCCAATTCAGTATCATCTTTAAAGGCCAGAACCAATTCCATACGATGAAAGCAAAATTTCGCTCTCATAGGACAAGAGAAACCCAATTAGTTTAACTGGACTTTTGACCCTGATCTTCATTCATCTCCATAACTCAAGCTTCACAAGCAGACACAGAGAAGTGAATGGAAATAATTCAGATGGAACAAGCCACACAAGGACTCTGACCACTTTTTTTTACACACACACACACACACACACACACATCATCATCATCATCATCATCCGGACACAGCTATGCCAAGAATGCAGTTTCCATGTCTGGGCTAGCATCTGTTTGGCACAAATAATTCAGTTATTTAATTTCTGTAGCTCAATCAGCTGTACAACCTCTTCTGGCATCTGAATTTTCTCTGAAAGTACTGTACACTGAACATGGAAAACAAACAATCTGTTCTGTTGTGTGCATCCTCCACTCTATTCCATGTGGGACAATGACCTATCGTAGTTGTGTCACTTGAGAGTAATTCAACATACCTCCCATGTGATGTAAATGTCAGATCACACTGAGCAGCAGGAGTAATTCTCTCTAAATATAGCGCCACCAATATCCGATTCTGTCTCAATGAGTTCAGCAGACTGGTACTTTTAAAGGGTTCCAAACATAGCTTATAGTGAGAGTCATTGTGTGCGCAGTTCCTTAAGCACAAAGGCGTATAAGTGTAAAGAACAAAATTGCTTCTTTGTTACCGATCTTGGTGTCGGGCCATCATTTGTGTCCAAAGAGGTTGTTGGGAAATGTCCCCAAGTAAACCTAACCAATGGCTTGAACCTCAATGCCTTATTCGTCAATACAACCAGTCATGTCTATGAATGAATGAAGGTCATCTTTGATGGAATATTTTCTCATGCTGTGAATTGTGGTATTTTGGTAGAATTCCGGGTGCGCAGTCTATGAAGTTTAGGTGACTCACAGATCTGAGTTAATGGGTTAAAATGTAACATCACATAAATGATTCACCATGTCACTCAACGTCAGTGTTCCCAGATAATCCATTGGGTTGCAGAGGAAGTCAAAGCCGAACTATTTTTACTGCTTATTATTGGAAGGTTCAAAGGTGCTGTTCAACTATCAATAACTTATGTGGCCATTCACTTCCTCCGGTATACAGTGTCCCATTGAGACAGCGGCAGGTGGAAAGAATGCCAAAAGAATAACGGGATTAGGTGAAAAAACATGACAAAAGGACATATTGATACGGTTCACATTTCTAGCCGTATAACTCCATAGGCATAAATGTCTTCACACAGCAGTGTCGAATGACCTTTTCATACTGCTGGAAGCAACTTAATTCAGAATTATGTTTCCTCTTCAACTTTCTCCCGGATGGAATCCAAGGAGTCCTTGTACATGTGCAGCAAAATGCATGTGTGGGTAGAGATCCTCTAACTGAAACTACTCCTGGCATTATTTTAATATTGCTAAACAGCTGGTTGAATGGCCAGCGGACAGATCAAAAATTAGCAGCAGGAATGATGGCATTTAATGCTACAGCTGTGGAATCAATCCATTCGATCCCGAGTTTGCTTCATGGAGCGGGAGTCGAACTGAATCAATGGAACTAACAGCAACTTTACACCGTGCTTCGGATCAACTCCAAAGACGCAGCAAAAGTAGCCCATTGGACTTCTTATGTCAGGAATAGGGATGGTGCTACCCAAAAATACCGTCATACTCAATCCACCGTACTTTTGCTGCCGTGTTACGATTGTTTGCGGGGACACTGCTGTGCGCAATTGGCTGCCGCGTTTCGCTCACAAAACACACAGTCAATCCACTTTACAATAGATTCTGTGAAGCGCTTTGAGACATCTTCAACGACTTGATAAGGTGCTATATCACAAGGAAGAATAGTTATATTATTACTGGAATAAAATATGAGTCAGCCCAGTCTTGGGGCGAACCTGCTGCTTCTGAGCTGAAATGTTGGCATGGTTGCTCCTGCCAGAGCATGCGCTAGGTATACAATCTAGTACATATCTCCACAGTCAATGTCAGTGCTTACAAAGCTATCACTGCTAACCTTCAAAATAAAAGTCAGAACCCATAGGACATATTTTTTTCCAAATACTGTAGTTTTCCTAAATGTTTGCGGGAAAATTACTAAACACACAGGAGACAAATATGATAAATGATGCCTAAATATAACGGTTGGCTTCAAACTGAAGAAAACTAATTAAAAATAGCTTTCATAAAGTATTTGTTTGAAAGATTCAAAATGGAATGCGATTACGTTGGACGTTTCCACCAAAGATGTTTTGTTGAATCCATAATCATAATCCTGATCATATTTTGTGTGTTTGATACAGTACCTTTCACATCTGGAAGACATCTCAAAGCGCTTCATAGCATTTACTGTAAAGTGCTTGGGGGAATTGAGGCCTTTGTTTTTGATTGGTGCTATGGAATCATTAATGTCCACCTGAATGAGGAGAGGCGAACTTACATCAATATCTCATCCTAAGGGCGGCACCTCAGAACAATTCAGTGTTCCCACCAGCCAAGAACCTTGGGATGTCCTCCTGACGTGGAAAGGCACTGTAAATCTGTAATAATGTTGTTGTTGTTGTCGTCGTCGCCTTATGCTACGTGAGTTTAAAATGTTCAAGGTCCCATTGCGGGGCTTGAATCTGCAACCATCTGCCTCACAGGCGAGAGTGCTACCAACTGAGTCAGGCTGGTGCCTGACAAAATGTTTCATACTTTGCTTCGCTCCCCAAATCCCCTGTTGGCCTTGAGGATGGGCCATTATAATGCAGGGGAAATCCCATTAGCGCCTGGCATCGCCAAAGGTCCCGCGCATAACGCCAAGCGGAATCTCAGCCCATTAATCTCCAAAAGATCTGCACTCCACAGCTGGGTTAACAGACGGGGTATTTATCAGCCTCAATTGGATTGTTAAAGGTATTTTAACCGTGTGAAGACAGATGCTTCCTCATCGGCCTCTACCTTTTTGCTCACGGGAATAAAATCCCCATTTTTGCACTCGGCAGCGCCAGAACCTTGGACGGTCTTAAAAATTTCATTCCGTTTGATCAGAAAGTTCGCGATTGTTGACTTTTCTCCCACTTCCCACAATTAAAGGTATTTTGAGGCGTGTGTTTGTTACAGTAACAACAGCTCGTCGAGGAACATACAATCTCAGGTACTGGGCAGTTCCCACAAATAAACCCATTGCTAAATTCCAACATAGCATTACCGCCTCAATAAAACAGACATCAAACAGTGATTTATCCACCGTTTTTTTTACTGTCACTAAACTAGGTTAGCTCCCAGCAGTGCAAGATCATTTCACTTCTTTGTCGACAAACTTCACAGATTCAAAACATTGCTGGAAGATTTCCATTTGCTCAAATTGTAGAGCAACCAACTCAGAAACAATACAGTGTCTTAACAAAGATAAACAGATAGCCAAAGGAGGCAAATCTGAGAGCCATAAATCATTGTCAATTAACTGCCCCAAGCAACAAAGCGCGTACATACTTCTGCGCTCAAAGAAAACACTAAAGTAGTTAGCTCGAGAATTAAATGCAACGACAGTAAGAGGAAAATGTTTTTTTTTGTTTTCCTCACTTTTCAGTTTTTATCTGCTTCTCCTCCACCAACAAAGAAGGATTCACTTCATGCATTTAGTTTAACAGATTGTAGCTGCGACATGTGAACTGATACTTTATTCAGGGAACAATTCAATCGCTGAGCTCTAACCTCTGGCAGGTAAACTTCCTGCTGAACTTCAACCGGTTGTGGTTTTCACAGCGCTGGCAAGATATGTTTAGGTCAATGCTCATGCAGGTAGAAAATAAATCATCCAATCCACTTCTTTTGTGAAGCATCAAAGGACACGTTATCTACTCTTGATTCTCGTTCAGTCTTCTCTTTCTGCAAAGACATCATTACTAAATGGCTGATTCATCTGCCAATCCCATTATCTGTGCAGATCTTTATTAGAAAGGCGCAGTTTGCTGGTAATTTACTCTGAATTTTAACTTTTGTAGAACACGGATATATTACTGTATGTCAATTTGCTGGCAACAGATTGATTGATTGAAGTTATTTTTTCAATTTCGCTCACTTTGTCTGAATGCCGAATGTGTATTAAGTGGAGATTTTCATGATCAGTTTATTCAAAAGCACAATCGGGGATTGGTTAAACAATTTTCAGCTGTCTTGGGTCATTATTGTGATGTAAACAAACAATCTAATCTTCCGTGCTCTCCTCTGCCTGTCTGGAATCTGTGTGCGCAATATGGAACATAAATGATGCATTTCTTGGATTTTCTTTTGCCACAAGTAATTTTTTTCC
Source organism: Hydrolagus colliei (assembly GCA_035084275.1). Classification (NCBI taxonomy): domain Eukaryota; kingdom Metazoa; phylum Chordata; class Chondrichthyes; order Chimaeriformes; family Chimaeridae; genus Hydrolagus; species Hydrolagus colliei. The sequence continues at coordinate 5,189,036 of CM068759.1, forward strand.
GCCTTGTGAAGAAAAAACGTAATTGATTAAAAGTGTTAGTGAATTAAAGGCTGGGTGAAATTATTTATGCGCTGTTCGTGCACACAGTGGTCCCTCACAAAATGCACTACCACTTCGCTATAGCTGCTTCAGTATCAGGAGGGGAGGAATGAATCTTTTATGCATTCCTGCAGAAAAATCTATGCAGTGGAACGTACTTAACCTCTGCTGGTAAGATGAACATACTGCCTCAGATCAAAACATTCCCCGTCCATTCACCACAATGCAGATATTGGTGGTTAGGGTCAATTTTGGAAGAATAAACACAGAAAAATCGGCATTTAAGGGCTTTAAGCTGTTCAATTTTGCAGTATTTCTTAACTCATTTCTTTGTCGAGAAATCCCTGATCCAACTCTATATAATAATGTGATAATAATAATAATTCTTGCATTCGATATAGCGCCTTATCACATCTTCAAGACGCCTCAAAGTGCATCACAGAATATACCGTATTAGTGAATTTGATTATATATTTTAACTGGTCTACCCACCCTCTCTCCCTGGTACAACATCATCTCATCTCACTCAAAACATAAACCTGGATGCTCGAGCGCAGATGGCAGAATTCCAGCCACAAGTTTCCCACCAGCTGTGGCTCGAGCACCTCCCCACCTACCTACAGTCTCTCCCTGTCACCGGCCAAAACTGACTTTTACTCTAATGTCACCCTGGAGGCAAACAACAATTCTAAGATGCTGTTTTTCACTGTCTATCACCTCTTCCGTTCAACCCCTCAAGCCTCCTCTATCCTCGCATCAAACGCCAAGTGCAAAGAAGTCCTAGACTTCTTTGTCTCAAAAATTTAAAACATCCACTTGGCTGCATTGCGCTCTCCCCACCTCCCATGTCCCCTTCCACCCACCCAAACCATCCATATCGCCTTTTCCCTTTGCCATGGCTCCTGCCAATCCCCCACTCCTTCCATTCCTTTGACCCCAATTCTCTCTCCTTCCTCTCAACCAAAATCACCCGGATGGAGTTCACCACCTTCTACCTCGACCCCCTCCCCACCCAGCTGCTGGTCACTCAATGCCCCCTTCTCTCCCCACTGTTGGCCCACACAAAGTCGACCAGTCTCTCTCCTCAGGCTCTGTTCCACTTCCCCTGAAAACTGCTATCATCACACCCCTCCTCACAAAATCCACCCTTGATCCCTCTAATCTCACACACTGCCATCCCATTTCCAACCTACCCTTCCTCGCCAAACTCCTGGCATTGTTGCAGGTCAACTTGGGTCACCCCTCTCCCTCCACTCCCTACACGAACTCCTGCAGTCTGGTTTTCGCCCTGCCCGTAGCATAGAGACAGCACTTGTCAAAGTCACAAACAACGTCCTCTCTATCGATAACCAGACCTCCCTCTGCCTCCTCGTTCTCCTGGATTTCTCTGACTTGTTCAACACTGTCAACCATGCCACCCTCCTCCCTCGGATCTCCTCCTTCATCTGCTGTAGTGGGACCTCATTCCACCATCCCACCATCGGAGGTTGCGCTTTCAGCCACTACTAGCCCAGAACACTCTCCCACAACCTCTCTGCCAATGCCCCCCCTCTCCCCTCTTTCAAGTACTACCTGAAAACTACAAGCAACTACAACTTTTAAGTACTACCTCCCCCATTCCTCCCTCCCCCCAGCTCGAGTCAGGCTCTGCCACTGTTAAGTGCTCTGAGAGGTTACCCTGTGTGGATAGCGCTATACAAGAGCAAGTTGTTGTTGTTGTTTTGTGGGGAAAAAAATATATATTTTCAGATGAATTTCCTTCTGACTGTCCACTGGGGGAAAATCAATAAGTTCAGTGGAAATAGCTCCTTCCTCTCCCAACACAGGCCAAAGACTGGCATAACGTCAGGGATTCATGTACAATGGAGACTTGCTCTGAGATGAAACCTTTGCTTGCGCCAATTGCAACAATAGGTAACCACAAAAGATCAGAGGCATTACTGGAGCAAGTAAAACATTTTGTCCACCGTGTAGTTTTGAAAATGGTCAAATGTCACAAGAACCTACGGCGCTTCTGTTTGTTGCTGATCAGTTTGCTTGTACTTTGCAATGCTGCCATGTTCTGACATTTCCTAGGTTTTGTTTTATATTTCCTCATGTGAAGGTTACTCAACCTCTTCCGCAAATCTACAATGTACTGCGGCTTAAGAGCAAACGTATTTTCCAGGTGATTGCTGCTCAACCATTCAAGATCTACAAGCAAAATCGCATCCCAAATTCATGCTTCTGATATTTTCACTCAAGAGTTAAGATTTTTGACAGCTAGCTCAAGCAGACTGGCATTAGTGAGGCCTTTATTTTCTCAGTGGAACACATTTTTTAGTGCTAAAATTTCACAAGCTTTGGAAACATGTGCAAGCTGCCAAAATGTCTGTTCTTCATCAGTCATATAATGCTTGACAGCTGGACATCTGTAATGGGTCTTGTTTTGATCAAGGTTTTGGATGGAGGAAGAGAAAATGAAGTAATGAATAGTCTTAAAGATGGAAGTCTCCAGATCTAAGTCATACAAACCCTGTACATTAGTTTTACACTCATTCAATCTATGGAGAGTCTCTGGGGTGCTGTGACCTGACTGTAGCTTACCCTTAGGGCCTAAAATAATTTTAATGCTGTGAAAGGAAGTTTTATGGGGAAATACAGCAATCCTGATGGCATGCAAGATTAGCCTACACTAACACGAGGTCAGGAGTAATAGAATCGATAGCCTAACTGAGCATTGTGAGCTTTGAGAGACAATTACAACCAAAATGTGTTGTTGATACCAAAGTAAAATAATAATAATAATAATACTACAATAATCCTTGCATTTTGATATAGGACCTTATCACTTCTTTGAGACATCTCAAATTGCTTCACAGAATTTACTATAAAGTGAATTGTGAGTGAAACATGGCAGCCAGCCAGTTGCCTGTCACGCAGACTGTCACACAAACAGTTGAAGATTGAGTGACCAATTTATTATTATTATTTTGAAAAAAGTTTTTTTTTTTGTAGAGATTATTATCCCCCAGAAAAGTAATTTGCAAATCGACTAACAACCGGGTTCCTACCTTCTGCTACATAAACAGAAGCATGTGGAGTAAGGAAACAGGCCCAACGTTTTGTCCTGCCGGGGAATCAAACCCAGGTCCTCCTCATTGCAAGGCGAGTGTTCTAACCAGTGTAAGTTACAGGAATCCACAAAATGGGTCTCTATCACACAAGGATTGATGTTCTTTCTTGTGTTCCAGAAACAAATTATGACTTCAGAATTTTCTCCAGAACTGAAGCATTTTAAACGTTTAATTCACCTTGGCGAACACACACTTTTTTTTAACCCCTGTTACATTTTAAGCAGCCAAATATTTTGTTGGAAAGTGGGATTCACATAGCATATATCACCCCACCCCTCCACCCTTTCCCCCCACCCACACCCCATCAGCTTTTTTGCATGCATCAATATATATTGAATGAACGAAACAATTTTTTGCACTCCCCTGAAGTTACGCTGATTGATGTACAATTAAGAGGCAACATTTTTCGTACATTTTTGGTATAAAACTAAGAGGTTGCATATTATGGTCGACAGAGCTTCATTCGTATATTCCAAATCTATTACATTCCACTCTTGCCCTGTCCTTCACATCCCAACCCGCACGTCCGTGGACTTACAGTGGTAATAAAACAAAAGAACTGATTTATGTGATTATGACATGTACTCAAATTTAGGCACCTCCAAATCTTAGACCATTTTTAGAGGATTAGGTGAATTGAGGGAATTAGAGGGAGTAGAGAGAGGAACTTTACTACAATTCCAAGGTGCCATCAATTTTAAGATGTGCCTAACATTCGAATAACTATCATAGTTCTCCTTGGTTTTCATTATCTTCCATGGTAAAAAGCATGTTTAGGTATCAATCAAACCAGGAGCCTCAGAATTCATTGATCGCAGATGGACAGAGCTAAGTGGTTGCGATTATGGAATGGTAAGGTCCATATCTTACCAAATAACTGCTGAGTGTTCCAGGCCTAGAGCTACATTTTGGCTTGGGAGCAGATTCCTCCCAAGTTTATTCCCTGTCCAACTGGAGCAACAGCTTGATTGTATCTTTGCTGCTCTCCTTTCAAGTCACATTTTCCTCTAAGCATGCGAAGACATTTGAACCACTGATTTATGACTGCACTGGTCATAATTTATGGCTATAAATGTGTTTCTGTCGTGCTTTGAGACCTAATTCTGTTTTTCCCATTCTTCGTTGTTTTTTTGTTCTTCTGTGTTCCCACGCAAAAAAAATACCGATCTGGGAGCTTTTGTCATCAGGAGGGAATTGGTTACATTTTTTTACATTGTGGATAATATCATTGAAATTGAAGGTGAAAATGAAGACAAAATCCCAATTAGGTGCGCGTAGATTTTTTTTAGCCCTCGCGGATACAGAGAACCAATTGATAAAATAACAGTTATATCTCTGTATTTATGAATATTTTGAGAATACACACCAGGAACTAGTTAGTCATGGATAATAAGCCTTCCAGTGATATGGCTGCATAACTGGCAAGAGGGGAAGCAGGATCACAGTAAAATGTCAGCCCTTTTCTGTGCATCCCTGTGCATACTGGGTTTCTTTTTAAAAAAAATTGAATTTAACTTGGGGATTTCACAGCATCCTTTGTCGGGGAGAGACAGGTGGGCTGAAGCGGTCCATCAATACTCACTCAGTGCCTTGGGACGTACTCCTGACATGAAAGGGGCTGTCTAAGTGCAATTTGTTGTTTCTGCTCAGTCGAATGTTGCTTTAAACGGAAAGTCGTGGCATTTCGAAAGAGAGAGCCAGTATCGGGAGAAAGACGCTGAGATTCCTAGAAAAACAAGGAATGAACTGGGATGGAAGCGGAAGAATGCTCGGAGGCAAAAAGTGCAGGTGAGGTTCGGTATCGGGGGCTGGAGCACAGACACAAGATTTTGAGGTAGTTCTGGCAATAGCACCCGCAAAGTCATAAACAATGCTGGTAAACGTTGACATGCAACCGTGGTGTTGAGCCAGGCATTGTAGAGAATTTATAGGTCTTGTAATAATAGTGGGTTAAACAATAAGAGTTTGTGCGGGCAGTTATCTTTAAGAGGCTATGCTGGAGCATTCACAGAGTGTAGCGAATTTGCCTGTGAGTGTGCACACAATGGGAAAATCCCATCACATCTACACACGCAAACATTCCTACTCACTGTGCAAACAGAACCGAACAGCCCTGTTTGAATCATCGCCCTGCTATAATTGGTGCATTTCAAACGTGTATTACTTTTAATTGCGATTAGAGAAAACAAACAACCCGATTGACAGTTTCAAAATGTCGATAGTTTTTTTATCTGATACATAAAAAATACTTTACATAAAAAGCCTGCACTGAAAATATGAAGACTATAAAAATCATTAACTACCACTGTCGCTCACTACTAACTCTTCTCCTTTTTACAATGCCTACAGACTGAGAATGAGACTTGCACTCCCTCGTCCATAGTAGACATGGGGCTAAGTGAGAAATACTGCCACCCGACAACCTTTGATCTGTTTAATGTTTGACGAACTTACAGCATTACGGTGCTTTTTATGGTACTGTACAGTGCAGTTAGGAAGCACAGACATTTAATAATAATGATTTATTATGGAATTCTCATCTACCACGCTGCTTCAGCCACTGGCCGGTGTTGAAGTGACAACCTTTCGACCCCTATCCTTTACCTTTGGAGACCGCAAGTTTGATTTCAATGACTGAAGAAAGTCTTTTCTCAGTGCCAATACAACTATTAGATAGGGTTCGCAACCAGGCCAAACTAATAGAGTGAAAATGTCCTCTTTTTAATGGCTTGAAGGATGGGAATTGAATTTCTTTGTGCAATCCAGCATCCAGATCAAAACTGCCCATAAATTGTTACCAATTGCCGACCAAGACACAGCCGTCCTCACAAAGCGTCTGGTCTGGGAAATCGCAATGATTGGGGCTTATGGCACATTTCACATTGAGTGTACTGAGAGACTTTACCCGACAAAGAGAATCTTGTTTGTATTTGATTTGGGAATACTTGTACCTGACTTTGATTTGCTACAAAGAAAATGACTCTGAGAATATTCCATTCTATTTTCCAATTCTCATTACAGGCTGTTTCTGAATGCCAATGGCTCACAGATGTAAGAAAGATATTCTGAATTCATACCCGTGATCTGATTGATCCGAGCAGAGGCATCACAATTACATTTTGTTGGGAGTCCACTGGGCTATGAGAGCCTGTTTGTGGTCCCAAACCATTCTCCATTTTAACAATGTCATGTCAGTATCTATTAACACGTTTATAAAACAAAACACAGTGCCCCGACCAGTGATGGAAATACAGTTTAATGAAGAATTTATGATGCTTCCTAGTACTCGAGGCTGTGTAAATAGAATGTTCAAATAAATGAAAACTGAAAATTAGCCTATGAATCAGGCTCCATTGAAACCTTTATTAAGTCTGGAAGAACGTATTGGGATACCAGAATTAGACTCAGGTTAGCAATTTGCACACGGCTGGATGCAAGGATTGAAGAGGAATTTGTCTCACTCCTGGTCGATCACACATGTAAACAAGGTGGTCACATTGAAAGTAAGAATCTTTTCTTTCAAATATAACACTGCACCTCTCAATTTATACATCTAATGCCTCTTGTGTCTAACAACAACAACAACAAAATTACACTTGTATGGCGCCTTTCACGTCAGGAGGACGTCCCAAGGCGCGAGACAGCTCTAAAGCCTCCAATCTGTGAGAAGTCCAGTTTTGTGTTATCTGCGATGCCAGCTTTTTTACATAACAGCAAACAGATTCCACTTTTAATGCCTTCTTAATGAGCATTTATTAATATGTTAATATTTCCTATCCCAAATCGTGGCGTTTTCCTCTGACCATAGTTGAGAGAACCGACTGGTGCCCAACCAGTTCATAAGATATAACTTCCTCATTATCTCAAGAGCTTTCATTTCCCTTCACAAATCTCTCATAAATAAGGCTGCTTCTCAAATGCCTTCTGCGAGTGGGGGCTTGCAGCATTTGCACATTACTATCATCCACCAATTCCGTTACATGCTCAAAGTGTTCCAATAAACGTATCAGACGTGACCTGCCTTTCACAGATCTTTATTGGTTTGGAATTGTTCCCTTTACTGTTATTAAAACACACTGTAATTGTTTCCCTCATATCAGATTCCAATGGTTTTCCAAGTACAGCTGTCAGACGAACAGACCTATAATTCCTGGACTTATGTTTCTGGGTTTTGTTTAGTAAAAAAAAGGAAAAGCAGCAGAATCACAATCGCCAAGGTGTCATCTCCTGTTACCACCCATTTATATACAGAGCATTAAAAAAAATTAACTGCTGAATTTCTACTCTCCTTTGCTTAAATATTGAAACTCTTTTACCTGAAACTACCAGAAGAGGAAAAAACACCACTTTCTATGGTAAAGAGCTTCCCCCCCAGCCGGGAAGCAAGTACACTCATTATGAGTCTATAGTACTGTAGTGGTGAGATAGACCCATCTGGAAATCTACAGCACAGAAAAAGGTCCATTGTCTCTAGAAATTCCACCTGGGTATAGTACAGTATTACTTTACTTACACAACGTTTCAGAGCAGCCAACATTTGTTCAATTCTTAAAAATAGTGGTTCATTTTCAAGCCGGGTTTTGTTAGCTCTTTTTAAAGAAAGGCAGAATTCAACAGTTGGTCAAATTCTGCGGACATTGAAATGTTACATTAATAGAATAAAAATACTTTTTTTTGTGTGTCAGCCGCCCGTCTGACACACATGGAAACCCATCACCATGCATAAGAGTATCCAAATCAAACTGAGTGTTCCGTTCTTCCCACTTACACATGGAAATTCCAGACATGTTTATGGGAATAGAATGATCCCTCTTTTCCTGGAGGGATGCATCCTGCTTACCTACTTTCACAAACTGTTTGGCATGGGTTGGCGAGAGCCAAGACATGAGGACCCTAGAGTGTGTTTGGGTAACTGTTGGTGTCTAACTCGCTAAAACCACATGGTTTGCCATTAAAAGCACTGTGTAGAAAGCTTTCCCACTGCTTGTCCAGCTTGCGCTGGGGGCCACCCTTCCAGCGTGGCTTTGGCTTGCGGGGTTAACGGGAACTGAGTGGGAAGATTCCCTGCCCACAGTGATATTTCCAACCAGGTCCTTCTGATGAGTCAGGCTGTTATAAACAGTGACCCAGGTGAAATTTGAATCCAGCAGTGTCACAAAGCATTCCCACGTTCCGTTCTCTTTCCCAAACACAGATATCCCGCCTTTTTGTTGCGGTCTGATAATCCCATTGTGATTTCCTCTTCCAGCCTTGTGGAATCTATATCAATTCCTGATGAATAATTTCACACCTTTTGTTTCATCCGACATTCCACCCAAACTAATTCGGACCTCTCACCATCCATGGCTAAATCTATTTTGCTCATGTTCAGTCCAGCCTTCAAAAGTAATGTCATTGCTCCCTGATTTATTTCTTCTCTGCCTCCTAAATAGTTTATACCTGAAATTGATACCCTCCTACATTTCCAACTAAGGTTTCTGTTAAGACTAATTATATCCATCTTTGAAATCCACACAGAATTCTCGAGCCCCTTTGCGTATTATAAACCTTGCATTAGTGCAAAAGCCACTTTACTTTGTCAATATAATAATGGACTCTATCAATTACTTGTTCATTGATTTATTTTTACCTGCTCTATTCTTGCACCTCAGTTCCTATAACATAAGTGCAGTCTCTATCCTTAAACCTATTTCCTATCATTCTCACTTGAATCATTCTTTGTACTCTCCCCGCTTCCAGTTTGCATATTCCATGATTGCTTTATGTAAGTTCAGTCCCAAGCGCCTATCTTCACTTATTTAAAGCACAACCACCTTTATTAAAGAATTCATGACGTCCCTAAGAGCCTTCCTAATTTTCAGCGCACACACACACACAAAAAAATACCAATAAGTGGTGGAAAATTTGTCTCCTTCTCAAGCAAACTATTCCTCAAAGGACTCAAATACTTCTGCATTTTCAAAAAAAAATTCATGTACATCTTTCTGTGAAGCGCAGTTGGGAATGTGGCAATGTGAATGTTTCTGACAGGCTTCCATATTTAAAGACAGTAGCTAATTGCCATTGCAGTGGTACAGCTGTCTCACTCTTTGCTTAAATTTACTTACAGCACCTTCAACATTATGACACAGCAGGGATATGTAAAAGAGAAAGATCTGTGGGTTTGATTCATGAGTGTCTTAAAACCTACCCAATGTAGGTCAGCAAAAGGAATTGTGTCTTTTCAAATGAGAATGTTGGCAGATTAGCAGGAAAGTTCTGCGGATACTGCTTAGTGCCACCCCAAGGTCAAACAGAAAAGTTTAAGCAACTTGTTGCACAAGCTGAAGAAGAAATTGTGCAAACTACCCCCAAAACAATGTATGTAAAGACGAATGTTGTCGGCTTGGGTAATGTTTACCCCAAACCATCTGAAAACAAGTTTTGCGTTTGTAAATGGTAAATGCACCCTATTCCATCCAGGCTTTTGAATGTTAAATTGGATTCACTTTGTGTTGATTGCTAATGTATATAAGGTCCATGGAGATTTTGCTGCAGGCGTTTTGTTTACAGGCATACACTGCCTCCTGCCCACTCCATGCCACCATCATCAACAACAACCATCAGCGTTTATATAGCGCCCTTCACGTGGTTGATTCCTGAGATCTGGTGGTTGAGCCTTCAGCAAGTACGGCCCTAATCTCTGAAACTCCCTCCCTCTACCCTCCCATCCTGCCTATCAATCATTAAATCCTGCCTGAAACACGACCTAAAACACACATAGTCAGCTCTTACTTCCCCTTCCTCACTTGCTTAGCGTTCGACCCCATCCTTGGAAACCACTCCACATCAATTCTCCTCCACGAAGGGTGCTAAATAAATGCAAGTTGTTGGTTGTGAACAACCAGACAGTTCAATCATGTGAAAAATTTATATGGTTTGTGTTCCTGGGACTATCAGTAAAAAGAAAATCCACTTAAATAATGCCAGAAAGGCATCTCACACTGGCTGTGCATGGAGCACAAAATCTCTGTTCTGATCCATGCCATTGCTTGAAGGAGCTGAATACTAAGAACGCAAGTTCGAGCAGGGAGGATCTTAAAACGTCCACATTTCCAGGCCATCTCTCACAACAGACTAAGCCCTATTATAATTGATTCTTCAATCCGTTCTCAATTATTTTCATGGTTTATTTATTCTTTCCTGCTCAGCTAATATTATTCAGTTAATAAATCTGATGCAGCTCAGGTTGCTCAATGGATTACATTGTGCTAATTTGGCAAATGATCTTTAAGGAAGCAAATTATCCATACAACTAGTGCTTTCCGTACAATTCTAAATTGTATTGCTTGGCTTCATATGGAAATTCATCAACTAAACCGGAATTCTGCAACACTGTAAGTATTTAACCTCGGCACCTCTCAATCTGTGAGGATTTGGGCTCATGTCAACATTTCCAGGTTGGTTCGTAGACAGCATCTTTGCTAATTCCGGATTACTGCTGTTGCTGGGCAGAAAATGCCAGCAAGCCCTTGCTTACCTCTCCCATCGAGAGGATAAATTTTAAAGACCTAATATTTATTTTCTAATTAAAAACAAAAGAGTAGAGGATTAAGTATATCTACCAGATATCAAATCCAGAGCCTTCTGCTTTCAGGTCAAATGATCGAGTTCTCCGGTTAGATGCATATGTCAGAACATTTACATGTTTGGTATCCTACAGCACAGGTGAAATGCTCTGCTTCGATTTTGCTTTGGTTAGATGGCAAATCAGCATCATCACCAGTGCACTATCTGTGACATTGCTCTCCCTGCTCCTAATCCCAAGTCTCTCAGAGCTGAAACTGACAAATGAGGTGCTACATTCAGGGACATTTACACTGTACACTGATAATAACCAGAGAAGAGGCTGAGACTGTCAATTTAACTTTGATCTTTAACAGATGGGGTGAGAGAAATCCTTCATCTCCTTACACTGGCTTGGATCCAAATTTTGGGTCCCAAAGGGGAAGGGTAATGACTGAAGGACTCTAGGCACTACTAAGCCCCAATGCAGATACACAGGCTTTGAAGGTTAAACGGATAATATAAAGGATGCTATTCATTGAACAAATCCATCATTTAACTGGCGATTACTATGAAACTGATCACACACATTTATCCGATTTAAGAAATACATCAATGAGATCAATTTCGCAGAATGTCTTACTGACCTCTGTGTTGCCGCTTTTTGCAGGAATCCTCCTCCTCAATGTAGTTTTGATGTGGAATTCCCTGGAGTCTGGGTTACTTGTGTGACATCTCTGATTGCTGAAAGGAGCCACAATTCCTCCCCCACCATATTCCAATTTCTATTAAGAAATGCACGAAACAGACCTGGTGGGAAGTGGTAAAAACATCATTACTTTGGCTACTTTAATCCATAACCGCAAAATTAGCAGAGACAAGAATAATATGACAACTGGATTGCAAAATGGAACCGCTTCAATTCGTCTGTACCTGATTTTTTTTTAAAAAAAGGATTGTTGTTACCTTTGGGAATATTTTGCGGGAGGATTAATTTTGCCATCGCTTTATCTGTAACTGTGGAAACACTTACACTATTAGAAGATAATAATGTTGATGTAACAGCAATTACTCCAATGACGCTGACACGGGCAGTGGGTGCAGTGGTGGAGACATTGTACATGCTCAACCCCCAGTGGTTTGATTTCTGATGAAAGTATCACACATTTAATGGCACCAAATTCCTCCTGGAAACGCAAGCAAATTATACCCCTCATCTTCTGTTTCAGTTATTATCCACACACATGCCTCTGTTTATCTAGCAGTAAGTAGGAACCTGCTTGTCAGTCGATTGGCAGATCACATTCCGGTGGTAATAATCCCACCAAAATAATCATAATCTGTCACTCAATCCACGACTGTTTCGGGAAACTGCTGTGTGGAATTGACTGCCACATTTTCCCCACAAAACATATGGTGCCTACACTTTACAATGTTTTCTGTGAAGGGCTTTGAGATGTCTCTAAGACGTAACAATGCACTATATCAAATGTAAAATTATTATTGTTATTATCCTCACGGAATTCTGATTGTTTTCTGAAATATTTTTAACTGCTTCTCAATCCGTATTGACCCATCCTTATAGCCTCTTTAGAAGAACAATCTAAAGTCGAAAGACCTATCTCTTCGACCATGCCTTTGGCCACCCACCCACCATCAAGCCACTGCTCGCCACCCCTTCTGACCAGCTCAGGTCCAAAAAATCCTGACTGATCAACGCCCTGGGATATTTTTCTGATGTGAAGGGTGTGATACAAGTGGAGTTTGTTGTTGTTGTCATCAATTGCCCAGTAGGCTTACAATACTTGGACTTTCCTTATCACACATGTTTTCTGTGACCTCTTCCTATATTCCTCACACCAAGTTGGCCTGGATCAGGAATTTGTCAACGGTCTTTATTTCTGAAGATTGATGATTTAAAATAAGTGGACGGTACAAAAAAAATCAAGCAAAATAAAACTTCACGTGTTAAACTCGATCTTTTTTGAACTGTCACATTTCCTAAAAAAAAACGTTCCGGATGGTTAGAAGCTTCCTTAAGCACTTGCCGCTATTGGCGTCATGGATTTTGATGCACCGACCTGTTTGATCTACTTGTTCAATTTGGCAACAAGCAGCCAGGATGACAATCAAATTATTTTGCAACCCATTCTGAATTCACCCACCCACATTTTATTCCTGTTTTTTCTTGAAGTCAGACGCATCGCCATAACTCAGCGTGGAATTTTCATTATCTATTTCCTGTGAATGCTAATTGTTTTGTCAGTGCGATTATACCATTATGAAGTTAACTCATCATTCGATGACAGCTGTTAATTTCTCCCCTGCATGTCAGAGGAATGACCTAGTGCAGTTAATAGCATTTTGCCCGCCTTCACTTGGAGAGGCTGGTGATAGCTGGAGCACAAAACTGGCATCTAAAACTCCCTTAGCATTCTTCGATCTGATTTTTTTTTCTCATTCGAGGAAAAATAAACCTTGATCACTCCGAACTATTTTTCCCCCCAGGCTTTGATGCTAATAATGTTTCATTACTAAAAAAAGATAAACAATTGGGAAGAAACTGAGCTGAAGATTTTCCTTCCTAAACAATTTGGGTTTCAGCCATTACAGACCTCTTTATTCATTGTGAATGGAAGTCTCCAGATGTCTGCATTTTGGGTTTAATTTTTAATATATTTTCAGAATTGTTTCCCCCTACAATACTGAAGTTCAAAGAATGGAAAAAAAACAATATTTTAAAAGTGATATTTTGAAATACGGCCAAAAACACATGATGCAGTCTTTAACCCTCTCCTCTCAAAATCAGCCATACTTAAGACAGTAAACAAATTATATTTTGCTCAGATCCTTAACAAAATAATTGTTCCAAAGATGTTTTTATTCTGGCAGAAATAATTCTATTAAATTACTGTAACAAACTATTTTACCAATGGAAAGACAGGATTTAGATACACTTGAAGGAGTTCTAATTATAATTCTTGCATTTGATATTGTGAGCAATTGAATGGTTTCAAAATGCTTCACAGGATTTACCACAAGGTGTAGTGTCTGTGTATTTGCATTGGTTGCATTTGTGTAGCTCATGTAACGTTGTAACATTGAAATGGTTGCAAAGTGCTTTGCTGGTATTACCATGATGTGTAGTGACTTTTTTTGTGGCTGTAAATCACTGAACTTAACTTGTTTTTTTTACTTAAAAGGATCTCAATTAAGTCAAAGTAAAGGCACAGCAATGTACAACTCTGCAAAGTGTTGGATGTTCGCTTGTTTCAACACTTTGTTACATTACCTTCGTTGAAATAAGGTTTGCTAAGCAAAATACTGTAGATACGGTTGATAATCAATCTGGCACTTGACGTGTTGAATAACTCAAGCCAGTGTTCTTTTCCTTTGGGTCAGGAAGTGACTACGCAAAGAATAAAGCTACCACTGAGAATGCAAATTATTATTTTTAGCTCTAAAGTGTCGCTCAGTAAATCTGCCCGAGTTGTTTCTATTTGCTCTGAGACCATCCATTCTGATTAAATCCAAATTGACAGTAAGTTCATATTTTTAAAATGTTGTACATGGATAATTGGGGAAATAAATATGGATTGCAGTGGCCTGAGCAAAATATGGGCAGATGTTTCAGGGCATTCATCAAACATCCAGCTTACTATGGTTCCATCTACCTCCTGCAAAACAACATTGCTGTTAGATATGTAATCCCATCTGAGTCAGTCCCTCCATGTTGAAACCACTATTCCTCTGGCACAAATGCATCAAAGATTCTGCTGGTGCATTAATATTCTGGCTGCTATAGTGCAGGAGTAATGTTGGTGCTATCTTCTTGTGAATTATTCCAATCCATCTTTGAAGGAGGCTATCAGCTTTTTGTTCATTACTACTGATCTGTCATAAATCTTTCATCAAAAAAAATATGAAAGCATGCAACAAGAAAAAGCCATTTGGGCTATCAACCCATCCCATATAGTCTGCTCTCTTCTGAACTTTACCCAATGCACTTCTTCTCTTAAGGAAAGATCTGCAAACTTCAATTCCTGTTCCTCCCCAAAGTTAATCAGGTATAGAAAGCACCAGGATATCTATTTTTCATAATCTAAAGGGACTAGATAGTGGAGACCGTGATAAACTGTTTTATCTTGTAGTGAACAGTAGAATCAAAGGACATGGTCTGCGATTAAAGTGGGGGTAAATCCAGAACCCATCTGGGGAAGCACTAATACAATTAGCATTTTGTAAGCGTACGGAACAGGCTCTCAAGGGAGATGGTGGAAACAGAAAGTGTTGATTCTTTCTAGATAAGCCCCTCAAAATTTTTGAATGTGCTTCTAGTGCTGAAAACCTTCACATGAAAACTCCTCCGGTAAATTTGTGAAAGTCAGGGTTTTTTATTGGACCTTTGAAACAACTCAAAAAGAAGCTAGATATCAACAAAACAGTAAAGAGCTTATTATCTGCACTAACAGGGGCGATGTGTATAGCAACAAGTATGATAATTGGACATTACGCAAAATCCAAAATGGCTACAGTAATACCTGAAATAACTACTGTTTGTGGGACACTGCTATGCACAATTGGTTGCCACATTTCGCCCACAAAATATAGTCAATGCTCTTAACAGTACAGTATAAGGTGCTATGCAAAATGCAAGGATTATTATTATTATCATCACTGTTCCAAGACACAGTATTAATACACCTTATCACGGTGATCATTCTCTGTCTATGTCCTTCTGTTTCTCGCTATCTGAGTCCATCATTTTGAATCTTGCATTTTCTCTATAGCTAGAGCTACACTGTTTGAAAGTTAAAAATTGCATGAAAGGAAGCAACACAGCCACATTCCAATAATAGTTTGTTGTTTTTAAATGGGTGAATGTAGGCAAAGAATAATCAAGGTAGTTTACAGAGTGCATATTTTCAAAGCTCTCTCCTTTCCTCGATACCCAATGACAACTAACAGTAATTGCATGCCAGGCGTTTTTGCACACAAAACACTAATTTCAATCTTCTGGTTCGAATATTTCACTCATCTCATCTCATCTGATCTAGATTTTCTGTTCATGAATAATATCCACAGGAATGAAAGATTTCGATTAGACACCTATATTTGTCAGACTTCCGCTCCCTTCAATTTTCCCCAATCACAATTTATCCCTTCGCTACTTTGTTTGCAGTGTCAACATGTAAGTAACCTTGGCCACTGTAAATGTAGCAAGGATTTCTTTTCAACACAGCCGTGTAATACAGTACTAGATTTGCTTTCACATTTGTTATGGAATAAACCAAGGTTCGAAGAATTGAATGAATAGATTTCTTTTGTTTCCACAAAACGCCTTGATGAAATCTCTTGCTTCAGATCCACACAAATTGGCAGAGGCTTTCTATTAAGAAGATAGTCAATGCAATGTCTAAATATACAAAAATTTATGCCTCCAATAGTTCCAGCCAATAGCAGATTTCTATCTAATTCAGGCTAAGGCTAATGCCATTAAATTAGACACACTTATTTATACTAATCCAATTGTTTGAGACTTCAGCTCTTCTTTTTGTCCCTTATCTTGTGCTGCGTTAACATTTTTTCTTTATCAGGAAAACAGGAATTGCAACACTATCGCTCTGGGTTGTCTCCCATAGGCAATGTCTGTCTATGTAATTGGTCACTTGATTAATTTCTAGGACAGTGGATCTAGGGGCAAACCTATTACACTTAGTAAAACCAATCATGTCAAGCGCTTCAGCAACTTCAGTTAGTTTGTGTTAGTTTCAAATTGTCACAACATGGCTGTTTTATTTTCGAGTTATCAGGATTTGCAACATTGCTGCTTTTTCACCCTTGTCTACTTCCTTTCTCCAGTGCCTCAATTCAATCACAAGTGCTTTGCCCCCAAATTAGTGACTAGGAGCGTAGGGTATAACTTCACTTTATTTTCACCATATCCTCTGTATTTTGATGGGGCCATTTGCTATGTCTACCAGGATTATGCCCATTTCGCCCCAGAACATATCTGGAAAAAGCCAAAGAAGAAGAGAGAGTAATCTCGTTTCAAGCCTAAATTTTCTTAAGGGGGCTTTGTGGCATCTTTCATTGTCTTGATTTCAGGAATCGGGCAAAGACCTTTGCGAAGACTCAATTGCATTGTATATGTCAAATGCCAAATGTATCCCAGTATAAATGTAACAAACTTTGTAGTCAGTAAAGGAGCTCAAAATGTCAATGTGAAGAACCACAATCGGAAATTTCGTCCCAAAATTCTACAACAACAAATTACGTTTATATAGCACCTTTCACACTCGGAGGACATCCACGGCAGTCAGTGATTTGGACTCAAGTAGGGGTTGGGATCAAGAGGGGTGGAGGACAGGTGAGGTGGCCGAAGGCACTAGTGAAGAGGAAGATCTTGAGACATCCCTTGAAGGACAATCGATGCACTTCACAGTATATTCTGTGACGTGCTTTGAGACATCTCAATGACCTGATAAGGCGCTGTACCAAACAGTGGGGTTGGTGGGGAGTCAGTAACTTTGATTCCAGGAGATAAAAATGTTCCGCCTTCATAAAGTGGAATTTTTAAGTGTTTCATTAAAGACTGTTATCCTGAGAGAATCGATGAAATATCACATGGACGGTAAAAAAAAATTATTGCCTATGTTCATTGCACTGTAGCAGAATCCTGGCAGTCACTGCGTGAGAAAGCCATACATACCGCTTCACCCCAGACAGACCGCCAATAAATCCTCTTGTGTTCTGTTTAAATTAATGTCTGGGTGAGCATTACCACACTTGCACAGTTATGCGCTTTACCTGTTAGATTAGAGGGTTTGGATTCCTGTTGCAATACATGCCACAAGCTGCCCTATACTGTCATAGTGACTGTGACTGGGATGGTTTGGATGTGTTTTCACTTGTCGCTTTCTCGTGCAAAGGGAATCATATTGCACGAGCAGCTTATTTATTGCCAGGCAGGAAGCAGTGTCGGCACTGGGAGACTATAAAATTGCCAGTTTTCCCAGATGAAAGGGGCTGCTAACACTGAGGCCCAACCACCATTGTTTACACTGGCAGATCTCCTCAACATCCGGTTTTGTTATTTGTACACTTCATAAATTATCCTCGGGAAACGTTTTCGCGAGTAATCATAAATGCTTCGCTGTTCGAGCTCCAGTTTGATGTTGGTAAGGTGTGCATACGCAGGAGTCAAAGAAGCTCTTGGGAATTTCTAACAAAGGACTTGTGTTTCATGAATACACCCACTGATTTGAACCAACCAGCTTCTTAACTCTTTTGCTGTTTGTCCTTGTTTGTCTCAAGGCATGCCCATTACTTAAATTTGTCCGGGGGAGTGAGGGCAGATAATCTCACAATGACTAGAGATTATCAACAACTTGCGCCCTTCACATAGGATAATGTCTTGGGTCGACAAAGTTGAAAGCAAATGCCAAGCAGAGGAGTGGGGGAAGGAGTGAAGGGGAAATGACAATAGCCATGGTCGAAGAGATAGGTTTTATTGTCTGATTTGAAGACAGAGATGGAGGGGTAGAGGGAGGGAGTTCCAGAGGTAAGGGGAGTAGAGTCTGACTACATACATAATACAGTTACAACAACAACAACACCTTGTATTTATATAACGCACTCCATACTGGGTGGCATCTCAGAGCGCTTTACAATGGCGGAGCCCAAGGCCGAGCCAGGTGGAGGGGATAGATGACCATAAAGGCAGTCAAAGAGAAAGTCTTCAGGTGCAACCTTGAGATGGGAAAGGAGGGAGTGAGGCAAAGGGGTTGAGGGAGGGAGTAATCTCTATTAGGCCAATGCTTCCAAATCGGAGTTCTTGGCACCTTGGGCAAATTGAACCTCATTTTCTCTGACTTAAATGATTGTACATTTGGAAGCACAATGATACGAGAGGCACAATGTTATGAGAGGCACAAAGACAGCAACAGATGGGTGAATTTATGCCATCTCAATTCAAATCTACTCAGCTAAATGAAGCAGGCAACCTTGTGTGTGAAGGACAGTACTCTCGCCTCTGTGGCTTCTCCCATGCAATGTGCAAATGATAGCAACAACTCAGAGAGGGAATATCCCTCCTCCCGTTTCACATTTTTAATTAAAACTCAGAATTCCTAATGTACGTTTTACCATTGCTGGGAATTCTGTCTCCTGTAGCTCAGTGGTTAGAGCACTCGCCTTACAAGCGTGAGACCTGTGTTCGAATCCAGGGGGATCAGGACGTAACCTTGGGCAAGTTTCCTTACTCCACACGCCTAATAATAATCCATCAAAAAAAAACTATAATAAATTGGTCATTTTAATCCACGACTGTTTGTGGGATACTGCTGTGTGCAATTGGCTGCTGCGTTCCGCCCACAAATATACAGTCAATTCACTTTACAGTTAATTCTGTGAAGCGCTTTGAGATGCCGATAAGATGTGATAAGGCACTATATTAAATGCAAGGATTAATTGTCCCAAGGAGCTTTACAAAATGAAAGCCCGAGCTGGGAGTGAGATAGGAGAGGAGGGGGAAGCTGTCTGGAAGCATTGTCACAGAATCTCATGACCTGTCAAATATTTCTGCTGGATACATGCAAACTGTTGAAATCAGAATGAGAAAGGAGGCAACCGGGTAAATTTTGTAGTGTTTGCTAATGCGCTTCTTGTGCTAATTATCACGCAATACGGGTAACTTTACCTCAATAGATAGATGCGCTTCCTTCAACAAAAAATATATTTTGTTCAAAATAGGCAACATGGTTGTGAATGCCAACAACAACAAAAAAATGTGAATTCATGCAGTTTTCAATCAGGAAAAACATTTAAAACTACAATTGCTATATATTTCTTTAAATGTTCATTGCACGATACGTATATGCTGGCAGCTGGTGAAATAGCTTGCAGAATTAGGAACAATTTGGAAGAGCAATTTCATATAAAATTGTAATCTAAATGTTTACAATAATAGCATATAGCAACTATGCTAAATCTACAGGGGCCTTATCAGCAATTCTTCACAGCAGAAGCTTCCCTGACATTGAACTAAAGATCTATAACTCGCTGAGCCCATTCATAATTGCGCTGGTGCTGTTGCTGGGCTATTTGGCATTTTGCTGTTCTATTTGTTTTAGTGACATGTCATTACCATTCCACTGGAGATTATTTAATTGCAAGATTGTTGGAGCCGTGTTGTGTTACGGTTGCTGTTAGCAGTAGCCGTGAGATCATTTCAGTTCTGTTTGGTTTTCACGAAATCAACATTGCAGGACTCCTTATCTTTCCCCCCAAAGACAAAATTTTACCTTTTGGTACTGCAGGAAGAGTTTGATGGGATGACCTAGTTGCTAACACAGACTGTGGTGAAAGAGAATTAGCATTGTTAAATAGATTTAACTGTATTTGGTTTTGTTAAGGAAAAAAGCTATAATTTCACAATAGACACAGGAATTTAATTTATCGCTGCAGTTGGACATATTCGCAAAATATATCAAAGGAAACACGGCAGCTAGATTTAAATTCCAGTCCATAAGAAGCCATTTAATTGTAATATATATGTGGCTGTGACCTATTAAAATTCAATAATAATCCTTGCATTTGATAAGGCGCCGAATCACATAGTTGAGGCATCTCTTTGTGCTTCACAGGATATACTATAAATATAGTGACTATATTTTGTGGGTGAAACGCGGCAGCCAGTTGTGCACAGCAATGTCACACAAACAGCAATGAAGTGAGTGACCAATTTTATTTGGGGGATTGTTGGCCAGAACTCCAGGAAAAACGCCCTTTTCTAGTCGAATATTGCCATGGGATCTTTAACAGAAATGAGCCATGCAACCCAAGTTGTCTATGCCTGTGTTTATTCTCCACACGAGCCCCTTATCCCCTCTCCTCTGCCGCCACTCCCGTGCCTCTCATGTATGAATTAGGTTTCCTCTTCAAAACCTTGATGTATTTTAAGTTCAACCACAGCTTGCAGTGGTGAGTTCCACATTCCCACCTCCTCATGCTCTGAGGAAGCCTTGTGGCTTCCTTCAGCAAGGCTATTGCTCTTTGTACTCGTTCAGATTTACACTACTCGGTGAATTGAACCTTAGTTCCTGTAGCTATTAAAGAGAATTTCCTTAGGGGGTTGCTGGGTTTCTGAGTTGACATAAAAGCTAAGAAAATGCCAAATTATTGAAAAAGTATTCCTGTCTACCATAGTGTTGACGCAAGAAGAGACGGGAGGCATACGAATTTATCAATTTGATTTACAGTCCGATTGTTTGATTTGTTTCGTAACTTTTCACTTGAAACAAGGGATCTATTGACATTGCCCCCAGCAAACTGCACGCCATCATCATTAACAGCACAGTTGCTAAAAGGCAGACTGACCACGAATAGAGAACAAAATTGGATTGCCTTCAAAAGTAGACGATGAGGGTTTGCTTTTGGTGTGTGTTTGTGTGTGTGTGTTTGTGTGTGTGTGTTAGTGGTGTGTGTGTGGTGTTTGTGAGTGTGTGTGTGTGTATGTCTGTGCATGGGCGTCATCAAATAAAAGAAGTTTCATTTGCTTTGTGAGAAAAGAAAGTTGGCAGGTGAGGCGCGTGAAACATCCGCCAGTTCATCACAGCTTCAATGTGATTTAGAATTGGTGATGAAACACCATCAAAAATACGGGGACTCAGAAGCATTTGCACATCTTGATTGTCCCCTGGTGAAATGAAACACTAGCTCTGTAGATGACAAGTATAGCCCTCTCTGATGGCAAAAATACCCCATATGGGATAATTCTGAGACGAACGAAGGATTAAGTTCAATCGCTGGTGTGGATTATCTGAGGATGGAAAGAGAGGCCATCATTTCCGTTGATGTCCAGTCCTCTTTTTAGCAATATGCCGCTAATGATCATTGCATGCTAACAGCTATGTGCAAGGGAGCGACATCAATACGTCCCTTGTTTCAAATGAAATGCTTCAAAACAAATAAAGCAATCAGGCTGTGAATCAAATTGACAAATTCTCATGCCTCTCATCTCTTCTTACGTCAATACAGTGGTAGGCTGCTTTACATTCGTAATGCTCTAGCATTTTTCAGGTCAGGGAAAGGGAATTCAGAAAAAAATATATATCAATCGACTAAGGATCCTACTTCTGATTCCTCTCCATTGATCTCTGCGGAGAGCAACGGATCAATCAGGGTCGCCTTAATCCTCGGCAGTATTCCGAATGCCCAGTCTTGGGTCCCCAAGCTTTGGCTTTTGTAATTCTGTGTCTAACACTCTCTGGAATAAGCTGACCAAAAATATATCAGGGTTGTCTGTGATGCCACCTCACATCACAACATTTACAACACTCACTGTCCAGGCTTATACAGTGTATGAAAACTAGCTCCTTTGGGGATATCCTTCAGGAAATCTATATTGGGATTTTGATGTCAAAGAAGTGCTGTCTAACATATTCAACTGCCTTCAAAATTGGGGAATAGAGAAGGGGCAAATGCGTAAACATTATATTTCGTTGGCATTTCAAGAATTCCTTAAACAAGCATTGAAGTAGAAACAACCCACATTTCAGGAATATTGCAAGAAACTCAGGTCTGAAAAGAATCGTCTCAGAGGGGACTTTATAGAGGCATGTGATACTAAATTGGATAGGGCAAAGCAAACTAAAAACAATACATTCAGACACAGCAAGACGCAAGATAAGGAAGCATAGGTTCAGGACAGTGAAGAGCAATTTTGTGACAGTTTCCAGATATGAATGTATTCAACACATAGAGAATAATGGACAATGAGTGGAACAGGTTACCAGGAAGGAGTATGCTGGCCAGGACACTGGACATAGATAAGAAAGATTGTGAGACTGTAATGGCAGCCGATAGGATGTGACTTTCTTTCTAAATGCAACCCATGTGTGTTGACTATTAACAAAATAAAACCTTGGCTTTTCATTTTCAGGAACGATAATTCCGTACTGCCTTCAGAAACGCCAGTAGTAAAATGACTTGGGGTATCGGAAATAGTATACTGTTAAAGTGCCTGGATACATGAAAGATAATTGACAAACATTTTAATGTTTGAATAAAAAACTAGGTACTTCTCTAATACATGACTTAGATGTAACCATAGCAGCACTAACCTAAATGATAATATCCACTCTTCGCATCATTACAAAGTGATTAACAAATATAATAGAAAGTATGTTTTTTTTATAAAAATGCACAGTTGATTGTTAACATTCTGCCCTCTTAAGAGGTAGAAATTCCACCTGGGTCTAGATTTACTCTATTTTTGAAGTATTTCCGAGAGTCCAGAAATTTGGCAGATTTTTTGACACAATGGGCCAAATGGCGTCCTTCTGTGATGTATAATTCTATGATTCAATGATTTAGACTCCAAGTAAATGGAGACTTAAATGGAGTTACTCCCCAAGGATTTCCTTTCTTCCCCTTAAGAATAAGGCTTCTATTAAAGGCACAGATCCTTAGGTGACAGCAGCCTTTCGCTATAAATAAGATTTATTTGAAATCAGTATAATGTTTTTAATTTGTTCACTTCTGCCTCCAGTGCTGAATATAATAAGTTGAAAGGCATTTTCATTGATTAACTGTTGATTCTATAAAAGAAATCCTAAAAGGGTTCTAAATATAATGAGATATTAATCTATTTCCAAAATGTCAGTAATATCTTTAAGAAAGAATTACCGAAATAGTGCAGGTAACATATACCTCGAGGTTAAACTTAGAACAGTTTATTGGTTATATAAATTATGCCAATTAAAAAGCTTCTTGATAACTATTGATCATTTCTTGTTATGAAATTCTATATTTGCAAAAAAAATCTATCAGAATATTTGCTGGAGTGTTGGTTGAAGATGATCCTTGATGGAAATCCTTTGTGTTCTTGCAGTTTGTGAACAGAGAGAGGAGCTGCTAAGAGCAGTGAACACATTCCTTCAAAATTTTAAAGACAGAGTCAAGAACCATGCAGAATACTTCACGTTGATTAATGAGACTTTTATAAAGCCATTCCCATCACCTTTAGAAATGTTCAGCGAGAGACTTGTCAGATGTAAGTGTAGAATGCGATCTCCAGACCTGAAAAATCAATCACAGCAATTATTTTACTAAATTATTTTTGAATTACTAACAGAGACTCACATCTTGTCGTTGAAATGTTGCTGTCATTTAAAATAGACACATCTCTTTCTTTGTTTCCTCCTTCGATCTGGACTTGAAACTTAGAAGAAGGTATTTTATAAGGGTGTGCACATTTTTTACCCACAGATTTACAAGCAGATTGGTTCTTATTGCTGTTCTTTTGTTTGTGTGTTTGTTACACAGTATCAGAGACAACGCTTCGCACATTCAGTCTCGTCTCAGTGCATCTTGATCCTCAGATCATATCACTGCCTAGATCTCTGCCCCATGTACACAAAAGTTCACACAGATCTAACCATCACTTGCCAATTATAGTTGCTGGAGGACAGATTAAGCTATTACACCAACACATTTTTTCCAAGCCTTTATTAATATTACATCTGATTTTCTTTCTCAAGGTTACAACTTACTTACCTTGCAATTGTAGCACTGTAAGCGACCTTTCCTGAAAATCTGCAAAAAACAAAACGCTATACAATTGAATTCAGATTTTCAATGCAGAATAAAACAAAAGGCTGCTTGTTTGTTTTGCTGAGGATTAGTCTGATCCGGATGAGAAAGAAAAGTGATCAATCAGGTGAGGTACATTTCCACGGGTCTCCAAACCCAGATTCAACTTCCTGGCTCTTTCTGACCAATAGTTCCGTAATGTGTTGCATTATCTATGATTGTTTATGCGAAGCTGCTGTGTGCAATTGGTTGCCACATTTTACCTACAAAAATATTTTACAACACGATATATCTTTAACGATGTGGAGGCGAAAAGACTGGTCACTCAAGTAGAATTTTTTTCGTGTGTGTTTTTTGTTAAACGTTCCTTGGATATCCAATTTCCAAATCGTCTACACATACGGTTGCTTCCAAGGAGGAACATGTTAGAGATCTACTCTTAATTCTTAGGGAGCAAATCAGCTAGTGATTCATCATCAGTTTCCCTCATGATCCTCTCCTGGGCTGAAGGCCTATCTATTGTCCATCCACCATCAACGTCATGGCATCTCCTTTGACATTCTCTTAACCTGAGAAATTACATTGAACATCAATTTCCCTCCCGTCCTCCCCAAGCCTGTGCACACTCCACCTCGATGAAAACTCTATTCACTGTGTCAAAGATTCCTAACCTAAACCTAATGTGCAGTATCTCTCCATTCAGGAAAGTACGACTGCCATGTGACTGAATGAAATTCAGTGGTTTTCATGCTCCCTCTGTCATTTTGGAAGGATTGCAGTGGAGCAAATTGTGTGGTCAATACGTGGCTGCTGAAACACTTACTTGTTTCCATCATGCATTCAATTAAAACTGTGTCTGGGAGTTGAATGGCTCATACAACCTAAACTGCCTTTGATGTAAATGCCATTGTGTCGTAACGGAAAATGCCAATCTTCTGAATGACAAGGCATTTGGATTGTGTCAGTGGTTGACCACAGAAGGAGAAAATATCAATCTTGTCTTTTGGGCAATGTGCACAGGGTGTAAATGTGTGACCAGTGTTACATACCATTGCCATAGATAATGTGTGGCCGGTGTGCATGCACATTTTGGTGAGTTATCAGTTGCCAACTGTGGCAGGCTGCTCACGATCCTTTAAGCAACACTTTGCAAATTAATGGAAAACACCCCAAATTAAGCAACTTCTAAAATAGGCTGGAATTTTATGGACCCTCCCACCCACCAAGTATTGTGTCTTATAACAGGGCTTGACTGCAGATTAAAACTGTTCAGTTTTCTCTAACAGTATAACATTTTCCACCATAATGACCTTGATTGAACAATCAGGAACAATAAATAAGGTTGCCAATGAGGCAACCTTCGATTTCATTGTGTGTCAACGATGGAGAGATACCCTGGTTTCACCTGTGCTCATTCATGTCATTGTTAATTAAACAACTGACTTGTTATTCAAAAACAGCCCATTTGAAACAATGGATTTTTTAAAATGCAAGCAGGGGAAAGAAATTCAAGTTTCTATTTAAAGTATTGATGACTGAATAATTTCAGGCACTCTCTGATTTAAAATTTGGGGGGGATTATCTCCCAACTTTCTTTTTGCTTAGAGAAGAGAAGACAAAAGCTATTGTCATTGTTATATAGGTGTCAAAGTGAAAAGGGCAGCTGGCATTCTGCAACACGGAGATCAAATAAGCCAAAGTTTCTCTTTTTTGATCAGGAAGATGTAAAAACAATAAAATGGAGAAATTAAGGGCAGTGAATCCTGCTCTTCGAGTCCTTTTGCTCCACACTGTTCGAATGATCAGTTCAGGCTCATGTTAACCAACAAAATCCATTCCCGTTAGCACCAAGCACAGTTAAAATTGACAGTGCCACTGCTACTTTGATCAGATTGATGATTTACGTCATGATTTCATGTTATTATTCATCGCCACTGCTGCATTGCAGTGCCATAGAATAAAAAAAACTCACTGCAAGCCTTTCATTAATGCATTTGTTCCAAATTAGCTTCCTGTCTGCTTTTGCCTTTCAATATCTCATTAGCGTCTGCGGTAAAATTGTTGTATAAAATCATTACTGTTTTGAGGGCTGGTTAGAGTGAAAGCAACATAGGTATCTTTACACAGATCTGTGGATTCCCTGTGTCTAACTAGAGGTGACAGATTCGGAAGAAATAGAAGAATTCAATAAAGAAAGTATGATGAGAAGTGTTCTTTTGAGGGACATTATAACACTGAGGTAAACCAACACAATGACATTTCAGCTGGTTTGGTTTATTGGATCAAAGCCTGTTTGGTTTTCCTCCTTTGTGGTGGGAGCAGAGGGTTTTTGAAGCCTCATTAGGATGCACTGTAAGAACGATACAGTCGCAGAATTGGTAGTAGTTTAGCAAGTCAGCACACAGGAAGGCACAAGTGTAGGATTGCAAGGAATGGACCTCCAAAAGGAGGCAAGGGGAGCCCGAGGAGCAGATGGAGAGGCAGAGGTGGCACCACAAGTTGGAATAGTGCGGTGGGTGATATTTTACTTTGAGACTCCACCGGCCATGAGATCATAGCAGTCGTGGATGTTTCGCTCTTTCAAAAGTTGGTGTGTATGGAAAATGATTACTAACTGGAACATGTGGAAGAAGTTAGTGCATCAAACGCAATTTGGAATGACTAACTTGCCTTCTCTGGTGTATAGCTTCAGCACCGGTGAGAACTGCAGATTTATTACTATTGTTCTGCTTGGAATAATCCTTCATCTCTTGCTCATTTTTTTCTGCAGTTGAGCTATGCGTAAAGTTATCTTAAACATATTACATGCGAACGCAACCCTCCCCTTCTTTCCAGCCAGCACACTCAGATGATAAATTGTGCATTAATGTTTTAGGCGCATTGTTCAGACAAAATATTTTTTATCTCTGCTAGATGAGACTAATTAATCCTATACCTCATTTCATACTTTTATCGTAGGAACAATAGGATTGAATGGGATTAATTACAATGTTTTGTCTTGCAAAAAAACAAAACAACTTGTATTGATACGCATGATAGTGTCTTGGATTACTGACAGTCACTGCACTTGACAGAAATTGCCTGTGAAATGTTTTAAGATGTTTCAACATGATAAAGCACAGTGAACAATCAAACCAAAACATAGACTTTCATTTGATAGAAACAGAGATTTGTGTTAAAGATTCTGAGAACTAATAAATGGATATGAATACCATCACGATCCTGGGCTGACCTGGACAAACAAAGGAAAATAATGAAGTTATAATGAAGAGACAAGTTCCTCCATCTATGTGTCCCATTTGTACAACCCAGTTGAGTAGTCCCATCCCATCTTGGTTTGTATGACATTGTACATGTTTTAATACAATGGCCTCACTTACGTCAAGTGAACCTAATATTCTAGGTCCTTGCATACAGGATCACAAGATTGATCTGGATGAAGAATTCCCTTCCAACAAGAGGGAGAAGGGAATAGAGCAATAAGTAAAAGGGAATGAGGAGGGCTAGAGGCTGATGTGGAGTATAATCAGTGGTGAGGACTAGTTGAGTGAAAAGGCCTGTTTCCTTGCTTTAGTCTTTTATGTAATCCCACATAAAATTCTGAAACGCATGGGTGAGAGACTAAGCTAAAGTTAGGCAGTGAATGAATTTGATGGAAAAACAGAACTGTTTGCCTACGGTCTTCCTCTTTCTCCTTCTTCCCACCCTCCCTCTCCTCCTTAGCTCAGCATCTGATGCTGTCCTAAGTGTTATCCATGAATGGCACTATATCAATGCAAAATTATTGTGATTCTGGCTATTCCAGCCAAATATTACCTTTTTTATCTAAACGCTTAAATGAAATCTACACATTCACAACAGCTAATTAGCAAATCTTTGTTTCTATCATTCCCCCACCAAGCTTAATTGATCTAACAGTAAAAATAACATGTTTCGAACATTCGATATTTAATTATTTCTGAATTTGATGTTCAATTTTCTGGCAAACAATTATTTTTATTAACATGTATCATAACCATTTTTCCAAAAGCTTCATTTAAAAATAATATTTGTATGAAGCAAAATAATTCTCGCTATACAATGTACTTTTAGATAATTAGAATTTTATTAAACCTCCTGCACATATATACCATCATAAATCCTGCAAATCAACACTAGATTAAAAACATCAATATCCTTTGGTAGATGCAAAACTGAGGCTATAATGTAATTTTAGGATTCAGCAGATAAACTGGTGAAACTTCACTCTCATGTTGCATGACATCATCTAACCACTTGATTAGATTACACCCTGTAATCACTTTCAGGTATCAATTATTTCCCACATATTCATCAATTCTATTAAGTGCTTAAATGGACACTGGTAATGAAACTTCAATGAAAATAATTCATAAGGACCGAGTCCATCCACTTTGTATGAAAAAAAAGGGTTGTAAATAGCTACACTCTTTTTAATGATGGTCCGTAACATGCTCCATTGTTCATTTGCCTTGATCTCCTTCGTACCTTTTCATCATTCCTTTTCATCATTCTCCAAATTGCAGGCATCGCCAAACAGTCCAATCACTTGATTTTGCAGCTTCCCTGAGTTGGTCTCACAACTAATCGTGCAGACTCACCTCACCTCCTTGCTTTTTGCAGCACTCACTCTCTTTCTGTCACCGATGAGCTGTTCCAGCTTCGAGTATTATCAATTAGATTGATAGCAATTTGCCGTAGGATTTGTCATCGTCTCATCTCCGACAGTCTCTTGAAACAGTCCATGATGAAAACAAAGGCCAACTGTAATAATGCTGTACTGGCATTTATTCGCATGACCCAAATATAAATGAGAAAATAAAAGGCAACAGGTAGAAACAATACAAAACCAATACACATTCACAGATAGGAGGACAAGCTGTGTTTAATGGGTTATTTACTATGCTTTAAATACTCATTTCAGGAAATGAAACTTTAGTGATTTCAATTTTCTTAAAATATCCTTCTCTTACTTAAAAACACGATATATTCTCAATAACAATTATAATCCTTGCATGTATAGAGTGACTTATCACCCCAACATTTCATCCTGCCCAGGAAACAAACCAGATCCTTTCGCTTGCGAGGCGAGTGCTCTAACCACTAAGCTTCAGGACTCCTCAATTCTTGGCTTCAATCTGAAACATGCTCGTAGATCACACAACGGCTTACGAATGAAATGGCCACTGTTTGAAGACGTATGTGCTCTCCAGTGTCAAAAGCAACATTTTGTGACTAGTGATGTATCTGTGAACTCAAGACTTCACAAGCAATATGAGTTTTATATCAATTGCACAGGATACTGACCGCATCCCTTCTCAAGCCTCAATCATAAATCATATCGGAACAGAATACAGTAAAAGTCTGTTTATCTGGCACCCGATCAACCGTAACTTCCGTCTAACTGGCAGCGCAAAAAAAAAGTCCAAATTCAATTAACCGGAATTTATCCGGAAAAATGCATTAATTTTTTTTCATCCGAATATCCATCGACTGACTCCACCGGCTGGCCGCCAACTGACTCCAGGTTGGGAGGCCCGTGGCCAGGGGGTGGAGCCAACTGACTCCACTGGCTGGCTGGCTGGCTGACTGGTTGGCTGACTGACACAACCTTTCTGGCACCTTCACTCTCTCAGCACAAACTGTTGTAACAGAAATGAGTAAGCCTCATCTTACAGTGCCTACTACAGTGGATAACCTCAATGTCTATGTTCCTACATTCCGTGCTCACCAACTCTATTGTCAACCCGTTCTGTGAGCTATCCATTAATCTAACAACATCTCCCTCGTCTTGTCCCCTTCAAACTTCAGCCTCTGTTCTTAACAACTTCCCATCTCGACCTACAATGTGATCCAGAGATTGGCTCATATGTATTCAGATATCGGACATCCTGCATGGAGTCAACATAGTGTTGCCAAACCTCTGGAGTGTAGAAAAATGCCAAAGAGAGAGAAAAAAAGTGTAATAGCTTTAGTTGTCACCGTAAGGTTTCCACTATTACATTCACCTGATGTTCCACGAATCCCGAGGCGCTGGAGCCCGAAGGAAAGAAAAACGGTGCAAGTTTCAGACGTACCTTTGATTGATGACTGAGGTGAAGCAAGGTCGCTTGCAGGCATGGATGTGCTTCAGGTCAACTTCTGAATATCCAAGGAGATCCCAGCCAAACAACAACCGACAGAAAGGAGCCTCCTCGTCCAACCTCAAAATGATGAAACAGTGTGTGAGAAATTCATCCATAAAGACCTTCCTCTTTGATCGTGCCTTCAGCTCCCCTCCTAACTCTTCCCCTTCCCCTACTCTCCTTCCCCTAACCCGACCCTCCCACCACTGCTTGGGTCCCGAACTAACTGTTCAGCATTGTGGGACGTCCTCCCGAAGTGAAAGGCGCTATACAAGTGTAACTTTGTTGTGTTGTTTGAGTCCTTTTTGTAATATATAAAGGTATTGAAGGATGTGGGGCTAGGGTGGGTAAGTGGAATTAAGATAGAAGTTTGAGTTAATCTATGGCTAACTAGAGCGGTTAGGGAAAGTATAAAACTACAAGAAAAGGCCTATAAAACTGCCAAAAAGAGCAGCAAACCTGAGGACTGAGAGTGTTTTAGGGACCAACAAAGAAAAACCCAAAAGCTCATTAAAAATGAGAAAATGGATTATGAGGGCAAGCTAGCTAGGAACATTAAATCAGATTGTAAGAGTTTTTATGAATACATCAAGAGGAATAGACTAGCAAAAGTAAATGTGGGTTCATTACTGGCAGAGACAGGAGGAATTATAATGGAGGCTAAAGATATGGCAGAGTCTCTAAATAAATACAGTAAAAGCCCGTTTATCCGGCACCCGATCAACTGTAACTTCCATATAACTGGCATCACAAAAAAAAAGGTCCGCATTCGATTAACTGGAATTTATCCGGAAAAATCCATTGTTTAAAAAAAATTTGCATTTTCTCCTGAATATCCGGCAGGCACTTTAACCAGCCAGGTCCCAAGGATGCCGGATAAACGGGCTTTTACTGTACATATTCTTTATGGCCCCAAGAGGCGTCAGGAAGGTCTGATTAAGGGCTAGATGTGTACTTCAAACAGGATTAAGATGAAAGCTACCAGGACAAAATATGCTTATTCTTACACAGGACAAGAACAAAAGCCTTAATCTAACGTCACCTCGGAGAACTGAGATAACGGGCTACTATGTTCTATTTACACAATTTATGTCCTTGCATTCCTCCTGCAAGCTGCAGAAGTAAACACACTACTGCTCTACTCAACAATACAGAGCTACACTGAATCATTCTAACTCTGGCAGATATTTCTTTTAACCCCATTCTAAACCCAAATTTCCAAACAGCAAAACATAATAGACAACCGATTAGAAACAGGAAATAAATACGCTTTGCAGAATTAATTATCTGATGAATATGTCAGGATTCACTTTGCTTTGTCTTATTGATTTTGGAACTTGAACAGATTGCTCATAGATTTCAGCTTTCTAAAGTGTCAGAGACACTTCAGTTCTCTAAACAGTGATCAGATCAAGGAATAGGACAATCTTTACCATGGCTGTTTCATCATTCATCCTATTGGAGATTAATTTGCACAAGTGTCCCTCTTCAATTTAGACAAGCATCTAATATCAGCTCAAACAACAGCTTGGCTCAAATGATCCAAAAGACCCGAAAGGTAGGGTTCCATTTGGGACAGAAGATTGTGGGTTCAAGCTTCAAGATCAGGACTTTGAGATAAAAGTCTATATTGGTGCTCCAGTGCAGTGCTGGGGAGGGAGCACTGCATTAGCAGCAATTCTGTCCTTCGGGTGGGAGAATAAAATGAAGTCCTGCCCTTCCTATATGGATAGACATCAGTGATTCTGTGCCACTATTCGATAAGAGAAGTTCTGGCTAGAAATCAATCACACAAACCACTTCATCGTTGTTTGTGGAACAATGTTAAGGGCAAATTGGCTGCTTTCCCTGCCTTTAAATATACAGTCACTGCACATTACAGCAATTGTCTGTGAAGCACTTTCAGATAATTCAATGTGAAAGGCACAAGATCAAATGCAAGGATTATTATTATCCTCTCCCCCTGTTCACCTTCTGAAAACATCGATTCTCCTGCACTATCTTGTATGTGGTTGTTTTTATTTATTATAGGAGGTTTTGTGACTCAAGGTTTTGAAGTTTCATCCCATTGCTCAACATCAGAAATGTTTAAAAACATCAATTGTAGGCATACAGATGATTGAAAACCTATTTGACAGATATTTTCAAATATCAAAGCTTCAACAAAGGTTATGTCTGCTCAACAGACTCCCACCATACAGTTACATTGTATAATGTCTATTCACACAATAAATCTAATGCTATTAACTGCTTTGAAAAAAGTCTTCATAACATCAAAACGGCTTAAAGCACTTCACAATTACTGTTAATTGTCTATTGGAAGGCAAACACAGAAGCCAATTTGCACACAGTAAGGTCCCGTAGACAACCAGTTACCAATTTATCATAAGAAATGTCAGCCACGAAACCAGGAGAAACTCTCTTCTCCTTTTGAATAATGTCATAGGATCTAACAACCAACTGATGGATATCTTAATTTAACATCTCATTCAAAGGACAGCTTGTCTGACAATGCAGCGTTCCTCTAGTACTGCGCTGGAGTTTCAGCTCAGACTGTAAGCTAAAATTTCCAACCTTTAACCCACAACATTCTGAACTGGGCTAAACTGGTTATGAGTATTAAACAGTTTTAAACTCATGTTGCAGTTTGCTCCTCAATCTACTAAATATGTTTCTGCACCAAAAGGATTATTATTACCAATTCTTTCCCTTGTTTTGCACTTTTGGAGGCAATGCTGGTGATTGGTTTGTGCGTATTAGTCGTCCTCCAACACCTCACTCTGGTGACTGTTCCTAAACATGGCTGAAAACAATATTTGTTGGTATGTCATTCGGCTGCGAATTGGACATCATAACTGAGCAAATGCTGTCCTTTCCCACTATTAACTCCACTGAAATTTCCAGCGGAGTATCTGATCATAAGCCTTCTCTTAGCTGTCAACAATATGCTTTGCAGCTCATCTCCCATTGCCTTGGTTACCGCCCAGAATAGTCAGCCGTTCTGGTTGCCCCTTGAATATGTTACTTGATTTAATTGGTTTTCAATTACACTGCTACGGCTCGCTTTGTTATCTGTGGTTCAGAGATAGTCAGTACTGGCAATAAAAATTAATGTTTTATTTCCTCGAATTTCTAGTTAAGAAAATAGTCCTTTAGGACATAATTGTACATTAAATATGCTTCAGAATCCCACTTGCAGGCAGATGTATTTATATACAAAGGTTACATTTCACGTCAAAGTATGCTTCTTCACGGCATCTAAAGAAAGAATAAATGGTGAAACACGATTGCTTTGTGTGTTGCGTAATTCTACCGAGACCAGCATTAATGGCAGCAAAGCCAACCTTGGCATATCTGGTCTTTTCTTCTGAACACTATATTTCCTCTGCTAATCTTCTTGGCATATGCTGAGCCTGTCACACCAGCTGGAGAGAGACCTATTTCCTCTATCTCAATGACGCTATAACCTGGGCAAGATGGCAATACAATGCCTTCAATTGTCACTGGAGCAGTCTTTCTTTGCATGGCCCAAAGCTATGAGTGAGTTATCATTCACCCCCTGGGTTGCATTCTACTGGCTGCTTTGCTAACAGGCTCAACAGTGGAAACAGTATATGAATATTATGGCAGTGTTCATGTCTCTCATGTAGAAAATAAAGAAAGGTAGCACAATTCACACTGCCTTACAGTAAATTAGGGGAGCAACGAGTTTACACTGTATGTTCATTTACAGAAAAGATTATTCATCATTGTCCAATGTAACTATTGTCCTCCACATTGTGACTTTATTGTTACTGGAACTAGGCATCTTTGGCTTTATTACTAAGACATGAGTCTGGTTAATACTCTGGTTTATTGTTCATTCCTTCCATCTCACTCTCCGTCATTGTGACCCATTCTCTGGAATTCTCTGTGAAATCTCTTTCCCTTCGCCTTTTCACTCTGCCTTCAAAACCCTATTAAATATGTATCTCTTTGATCATGTTTTAGTCAACAGCCACAAATTCTCCATCCTTTTTTCTGTGTTCAGTGAGCTTTGTGAAGCTCTTCAAGCCACGTGAAGCTTTATGCAAAATATTGTTCTGTTTACTAGGAATCCCACGTTCCTTCATTTTACACAGTTTGTGCTTGACCATCGCTGTTTGCATAAAAATATCTGAGTAATATTAATTAATAATGTTCAGATATAATCACCCCAATTTCTCAATGGAGTTTGACTGTAAAGTGTAGCTACTGTGTTTTGAGGAGAAACGCAGCAGTCAATTTTCAGATGAGACATCGGCTTAACGTCTGATCCAAAGGACAACACCGTAGCACATCTCCATCGCTGCATTGGAGAGTCAGGCTAAAGTATCAGCTCAAAGTCCCAACATGGGGCTTGAACGTACAACCTCCTGATGCTGACTGAGCCAGGCTGACACCTGTGCATACATAAAGGCACTCATGTATTTTAAAAGCATGAGCTCTCAGCGTTATGCATTGCATGACTGTATAAAGCTATGTTGTCAATGAAAAATAGTACAGCTGTGCATTGGTGGAACTCTGTCAGATTGTCAATGAAATTGGTATCCTAAGGTTGGTTACAGTGAGAGATGTTTTATAGGACTCTGGCACGAGAATTATTTGACAAAGTGAAAGATACAATGACAAGGTTTCTGGTAAATAACTTGCACCGAAAAACATTTTCTTTGCTTATTTTTGCCCATGTTTTCTCTTTAGTTCTTCACTTCCTGAGTTACGCATGACCAACAGATCACGTGGTGCCACATGGAGGATGCACTGTAGGCAGACGGCCAAACTATCCCTTCATCTCTTGGCTCAGCAATTTACCTGAAAGTAGAGTGGAAACATAAAGCCTCCAAACTTATAATTGCAAGTAAAATATTAATGTGGAGAGCACACTTTGTGTTTATTCTCGACAGTCTCCGTAATATTCATCATGGTAATTTTATGCTTCTTCAGAAGTGTTATAAATTGTGTTTCTTTGTGCTGAAATATGCAAAACAGATTAATAACCACAAGGATATTCCATAGAATGTTCCTGTGAGATTTATGAACTTCATCTCTCTTTTGCATTCCTGCTGTTAATTCTTTTTAATCTTTAATGTTCCACCGCTGGACTATAATTGATTTAATACCATCTTGCTTTGTTCTGTGGAAACAGGCCCAATTAAAGTCAATAGAGCACAGGCTATTTAATACCAGAGCAACACTGCACTTGCTTCACGTCCCAGAGGCCACACATAGAGGGTCAAGTTCCAGAATTACCTGACCCTCACATCCATTAGCTTCTCTTGGGACTTGTGATGACAGAAGATGATTATCGCTTATGAAATTTAAAATTCCAGGCAGCAATAAACAAGGCAAACAGTATGCTAGGCTGTATTGCCAAACAGGTTGAGTTCAGATCATCAAACGTGACACTCAAACTATATAGAGCTTTGGTCAGGCTGCATCTATAGATTAATGGTAAGGTGGCTTTCCAGGTCCAAGAGGCAAATGAGGAGAGATACCAGGAAGTGTTTCTTTAACCAGCTGGAAGAGGTTATCAGGAAGGGTGATTGAGGCCAGGGTACTTGGCTCATTTGCAAAACAGCCCAATACTGTACCGTGAAGATTGTAGCGTGGAAGGATGGCATCAAGTGGGTTGAAGGGCTTTCTTCATCTGAACCAATTTTATGATTGTGCGATCTTAAAAAAGTGTTACAAAACAATAATAATAATGGCACGATGATAATTCAGGTCAAACTAAGCATTATTTGGATACTGATTCCACAACTGTGAATTTTAAAAATTATAAATGAATAATTCTGATGAAACTGAGTTTTCTGTAATCCTATTATTTTCCAGGAGGTGTAATATTTTTCGTTAATGTAACAAGACCCTGACATACTTGTCTCCAGCCAATTTTCTATCGACTTATTGCAACCCAGAATTATTGGAATAAAATCCTTCATACACTTTGCCAATTACAATACATTGAGAATAATGCTCATCTGAAAATGATCACATTTGTTTCCTTTATGAAAAATAGCAATATCATAATTTATGGAGCAGAAGTTATCAAAACAGCTCTCTTATCAGATTAATCCTTGCATTTAATAGTGTCTTATCACATCAAAATGTCTCAAAGCTCAGCACAGGATGTACTGCAAAGTGTAGTGACTGCATATTTGCAGATATGGCAGTCAATTTGTACATAGTAATGTCCCAAAAAAGGGCCATGAGGTGAATGACCATTTTTATCTGAGACATTGTTGGCCAGGATACTGGGAGAAACTCCCTTCTCTTTTCAAGTAGAGGTCCATGGATCTTTTTGGCTTCACATCGCATTTGAAGGTCAGCAACTTTGATAATAAATCTTTCGGCACTGCATTTGAAAATCCGGGGTGTCTTCAATTGCTAGAGCTATATTACCAAGATTATATAGTGAGTATTTCTCCTCAGTCAGTCAGTCAGTCAGTCAGTCAGTCAGTGAGCAGTCCACATAGATTCATAGATTCATAGAATTTTACGGCACAAAAGGAGGCCATTCAGCCCATCTAGTCTGTGCCGGCTCTTTGAAAAGAGCGATTCAATCCCACTGCCCTGCCCGCTCCCCATAGCCTAATAGACCTGTTCTCCCTAAATAAAGATCTAATTCCCTTTTAAAAGTTGTTATCGAATCAGCCTCCACCACCTTTTCAGGCAATGCATTCCAGATTCGAACAACTCGCTGAGTGAAAAAATTTCTCCTCAGCTCCCCTCTACTTCGCCTTGAAACTATTTTAAATCTGTGTCCACGAGTCACAGATTCGCCCACGAGTGAAAATAGTTTTTCTCTATTTGCCCTGTCGAAACCCCTCATGATCTTATAAACCTCTATTAGGTCTCCCCTCAATCTTCTCTGCTCCAGAGAGAATAATCCTAGCCTATATAGCATCTCCTCATAGCTGAAGTCTGGTGTAACACATGCGCTGTGTTACACCAGAACCAAAATAAATGGTCAGAGGCAAAGCATCGCATCCATCCAAAGCTGAAATAATGCAAAGTTTTACCTCTGGATGGATCTCATTTACATCTTATTAATAATGGAAAGTAAGCATAAAGAACTGCGCGGCTGCTCTCCAACTTTTGATTTATTATTGTTAAAATGCTAATGTAGTAATCGTAGTGCCATTTAAAGCTAAAGTACTCTCCATTCTCTCCATTGCGTCTCCAAGAGAATATTTCAGCCGTCCATCGTGTGAAGTTATTGTATGTAGATATCCACAGAGAACGTACTACTGGCAAATTGCTACAGATAGAATCTTATCTGCTGAGGAGTGTGGTTGAGAGAATGATTTGAACTAGAAAGTGGCCCTAAATGTTCTCAAGTAAAAAGTAAGTAGGCAAAAAACACGCCCAGAAACATTTTGGAAGCTGTTATGAGTTATTCAAAATATTAAATTTTTCTTCAGATTAGACTGAGGTCCTGTCTACCTGCTTGGCGGGATGTAAGGATTGCATGGCACTATTTGAAAAGAAAAGGGAGTTGATTTGTGTGTCCTGGCCACCACAACTCTCCCCAAATAAAATTGGTTAACTCGCTTCATGCTGTTTGTGGGTATATTGGCTGCCACGTCAATAAACAAAATGCACACTTTACAGAAAATCCTGAGAAACGCTTTGAGATGTCCTCCCGACCTGAAAGACACAATATCAAATGTAAGTATTCTTCTTATTATTATGCACTTGAATTATATTGGGGAGTAGTTAAATTACTATGTCTGAACAGTTTTTTTTGCCAGAATTTGACCTGGACTTGTCAGGACTGCTGCAGACTCACTTATGCTGTTAAATCTCTCATCTACTTGACCTTACGTTGCTGTGACCTGCTGACAAGAGCTACTTTCTTCACAGCAAATGCCAACGGCTGGTTTCTGCTCAATTTTATCACAAGTGAGAATTTACAGCGTTTTCTCTGGTCACAAAAGGCGGCTCAAATTGCAGGCGGGAAAAAAAAGGCGCAGTTTTACTGACCATTTTACTGATCGAAACATTGTTAGAATTTTTTTCCTGGCAATAAAAACATACAATAAACAGTAAAATACAAGACCCACTTTAATTAAGAAATTCACCATTCCCACTTCAGTATTTATGATTCCCAATAGCCCTACCCTCAAAGGGAAAAGATCGTGAGTGCTTCCTTTTTGATAGGTGTCTTTAAATTGTCTCCAGGCCACCAGAATGACAAATGTTATCCATCATACATTGCAATTAGCTTGTAAAATAAGGTTAGACCTGTGAAGGAAACAAGTGAATAAATACGACCACTTTTACCTGCAAGTAGTTAATCCATCCCTAACGCTGTATTAAAAACTGCTTTAAAAAGCAATGGATCAGATTTTACTTCCAGCAAGTAATGTGTACCATCTCGTCGTACAGGAGAATTTTAATATCAATAGTAAAATGGGAAACTGTGCATTTGAGAGGAAATTGTTTGTTGTATCAATAGTATCGAAGGATTATTTCTATTATTATTTATCACCAGGTTTGGATTCAACAAATGAGTTTCTATTTATTGCTTACGTGACTTATCAATGCTAAAAGGAATCTACATTTGTCATGTAGTTATAGTACAGTAATAGGTGATATATGATTACGGTTAAAAGTCTATGAATGAAAATGTTGCAGTTCTGCTGATTGATAGAAGTTCAGTGTTCTTTCACTAATGTCACTTTACACAACACAATTGTTGCGACTCTTGCAATAAAGTTACAGTCTAAATACTGCAACTAATGTTGCCTGCTCTTCCACGAGCTGAAAGTAGCTGCAAAATAGTCAATTATGTCAGTGGGTTGTGGAAAACAAGATGTTCAGATTTGATTAATGATGGTTTAAAATGCACCTCACAGAAAGATAGTGCATCTTTAATCCCAGTTAAGGCCAAACGGTCTTTGCAGTTGGGAAGGCTCTGCTGGATACACAGTGGAAACCACACTACTTGCGCTGAAATGTATGGCAATTTACTGGTATTACTTCAACTTGTCAAAATATGTTAAAAGTGACTGTAGAAACCATGCAAAAATAATAACAGCTGAGTGCATTAGGACTATCCAGGTTTTTGTCTTACTCACTCTACTTTTCAGACTGTGCAAACAGCAAGAACAGTAATCTCATCTTTAGCTCTTTCTAAATTTATCCAGCCAAAAGTTTTAAATAGACCGAATGCAGTGGAGCTCCATTATAACATTGTTATATGTTATAATTACTTAAAATGATACCCAGAGTCACAATGCAATACTACTACTAATAATAACCCTTCCATTTGATATAGCATCTTATCAAATCGCTGAGACATCTTGTAGACCCAGAAAGCTACTTAGTTTATTGCGTGCTGGCTGGCTGCCTTTACTAACCAATGACTGACCTCTAGGTCATCGAGTTACTTTAAACATCACTTCCCCGGTGCTCCGCATGTAAAGTAAATGATGTTGGTTTCAATAGGGTGACCTCAAAGTCGGCCATTCTGTTACTATGTGAGAAGCTTGAAGCTTTTTGCACACATTTCAGATATTTTGGCAAGTCAATGTTGTGGCCCACAAACCAATCAACACTAAATAAGTGAAAGTTCTTTATTTAGGGAGACTTAAAATGCCTCATAATTGGTTTGTCTTCCAGCACAACTACTGTAAAGAAAATCCATTCTGTATCAGTAATTGTTCCAATTAATTCCATTGAGGTCTCTTGGAAACGGGATCCAAAATATAACTCGGAAAGGTACAACCTGACAATTATTATATTTCTTTTTGCGTGGTCTCAAAGCAGTAAACAAAGAAGGAATAGAAAGGCAGAGAATATTTTTTTTTCTCATATTCTGTATTATGATGATGATCTGAAAACAATTTGTGCAATATTGACTGACTGAGTAGTGAAGACAGGTAGAAAGCTAATCATAAATAGGCACATTAATACACACAGGCCATTTTCGCTGCATTAGTTGAGAGTGCCAAACATGACACTGACATAATGGATTGCAATAATGACAGAACTGAATATGTAATTTGCATTAGTCATTGGGAGTGATGCTTCTGAAAGGGCTAGGGAAGCAATAATAAGGGAAGTCCTGCCTCCTTTCACTCTTATTAATATCAGTGTCTTCCAGCTACACTGGCGTCTATTTGAAGCAGCACTAGAGTGTATTTAGTACAACAATGCCTTCCGTTTAAGGGTCAAAGAGCAATAGCACTTTACCCAGATAATAGAAGAGATTATACAAATTGACTACCATCTGTCTCAGTCTACAGGCAACACATTGTTTTGCGACACAGAGAAATTGTTCCTTTCTTGTTTTCATGTTTTGCTGAACAAACAATAAAATGCTGCGTAAAGGGCCTCTCTTTATCAGCATCTCAGGGGGGTTAGCACACGAATGTTGCAGTCTGTGCACAGGAGAACTTGTTTGTTAATGGGAGTAATTGTTGCATATAATGGTTCAAACATGGTAAATTCTTAACAAAAACACTTTACAAGGTGCTTTCAGGAGCTGAGCTGATTCAGATTTATGTGGCACTTTTATGTGCACAATTCTGTGCGCTTAGCATTAATTCTAATTGCGCAACATACATAGACCAAATCACAAGCGATGTGTTGTTACATGCAAATGCGCCGAGCAATGTACTGCTCAGATAAATAGAAAAATCTTACATTGGATTTAAGGCCGATTGAGAAGACAGAGGGTGACCAAAATGATTGAGAGGCCGGAGAGACTCGACTATAAGAAGTGATTATGTAAACTGGGCATGTTCGCGCTGGAGAAGAGGAGGTTGAGGGGCGATATGATTACGGTCTTTAAGAATCTAAAGGGATTAGACAATGTAGACCATGATGAACTGTTTTATCTTGTAGTGTACAGTTCAACCAGAGATGGTTGAACTTTATGCGATTGAACTGCATGCGATTGAAGGGGGGTTAAATTCTGAACAAATCTGCGAAAACACTGCTTCAATCAGCGAATGTAAATGTGTGGAACAGGCTGCCTAGGGAGACAATGGAAGCAAAACATTTTGGTTCTTTCATGAACGAATTAGACAGATTTCTGTTAGCAAATAATATCTCGGGACACAGGGTATAGTTTGGGACATGATATGCATGATAGATGCCCAGGATGGAGTTGATGGTAGAAGTCGAACTGGACAGTCCTTAGTCTTCTTTCGTCTAGCACATTCTTAGGCTCTTATTTTCTAATGCCTTTCACATCAGGAGGAAGCTTCAACGCGCTTCACAAGATTCACTGTATAGCAAGCTGACTAATAATAATAATCCTTGCATTTGATATAGCACTTTTCACATCTCATCGATGTCTCAAAGCGCTTCACAGTATTTACTGCAAAGTGAATTGACTGTATATTTGTGGGCGAAATGTGGCAGCCAATTGCAGCAGCCAATTGACCCACAGACAGTCGTGGATTGAAAGGACCAATTTTATTATTGTGTGTTTATTTTGAAAGGATTATTATTAGGCATGTGGAGTAAGGAAACTTGCCCAAGGTTTCGCCCTGATCTGCTTGGATTCGAACACAGGTCTCACGCTTGTAAGGCGAGTGTTCTAACCGCTGAGCTATAGGAGCTTCACAGGAGACTATGTATGTAGATGACAGCAATCTGGGCCACTGTTGCACAGATCATGTTTAATGGAGGACAATGTTTATGCTGATCAGTGTTGTAAAGAATGCTTGAAACAATCTTTAGGTACTGCTCCTCTCATTCTAAGAAAGAAAAACAATGGCTGAACAATGATATGGATCTCCCAAGCTCATGAAGCACAATGGCATGGTCAGGAAACAGTGAAGCAAAGGCAAATCAGCTCACTTGCTGAAGATTTTGGCAGAAAAGCTCACAAATATGTTGACACTCATTTGGGAAAGCCATTTGTGAGGAAAGCTGCCATGGGACCTCCCTGAGCCAAGTCATCTCAGTCATGCATATACTGCTGTGTATGATAGAGGCTTTCAGAAAGAAACAGGCCAGATCCCATCTGAGATATCATCTGTCACCAGCATGCTCTCCAAGGAACCCCAGAGAGGGTTTGACCTCATCTTTGAAACTAGAACATATGTTTTAGCCATATTTTACTTTTCCGGGAGAGGAGAGCGGGAAAACGAAGAAGGAAGGGAGAAATTGGTGTAGACAGGGAGAAAACACAATAAAAAGGCAATCCTAGTGGCAGAGCCACGTCAATATAGAAG
The DNA here is from genome assembly GCA_035084275.1 of Hydrolagus colliei. Taxonomy (NCBI): domain Eukaryota; kingdom Metazoa; phylum Chordata; class Chondrichthyes; order Chimaeriformes; family Chimaeridae; genus Hydrolagus; species Hydrolagus colliei. The sequence goes on from CM068759.1 coordinate 5,231,684, forward strand.
ACAACAAAAGAGAGTTCGTAAGATAAGTGGGTGATTGAATCCAAACCGACTTGTCTCTAGATGTAGCAGATATCAGAACAGCGACCAAACTGCTGGTGAATTGGACATACGATAAACTGCAAAACCTCCCAACATTATAAACAGCAGCCATGAGTATTGTAATGGTCCTTGAGTAAACCCGATTTAAATTGTGTTACCGACACTTAGAGTCTGCAATAAATATTGCAGTTTTGTTCTTAGATTGAAGGAATCCTGGAGTGGAGTCTTGTAGCTCAGTGGTAAGAGCGCTCGCCTTACAAGCGTGAAACCTGTGTTTTGAATCCAGGCAGGTCCGGGCTAAACCTTGGGCAAGTTTCCTTATTCCGCATGCCTAATAATAATCCCTTAAAAAAACAGAATAATAAAATTGGTCATTTCAATCCACAATTGTTTGTGGAAACACTGCTGTGCGCAATTGGCTGCCACGTTCCGCCCATAAATATACTGGCAATTCACTTTACAGTATATTCTGTGAAGCGCTTTGAGACTTTAGAAGATATGAAAAGCGCTATATCAAATGCAAGGATTATTATTATTACAATGGCCAATGCTATTTCAGATTTAGCTTGAATCTAAATTTCTATACTACATGCAATTATTCGGGACTAAATCTTAGGCTAATGTTATATCGTTAGACATAAAAAGGTTCCTTATAAAGATTGCCAATTATTTCCCATGATTTTGGTTGGGGTCCATTAATCTTTTATAAGTTACGCATAGTTTTACTGAGCCCCTGTGCCTCAGTGTCAGTGTAAAACAGAGCAAGCGGTAGGTTTGATCCCTGATCTACCCTGAATTGCTTGATCTCCGCTGCAGTAGGAACTGGAAACAACAGTTGAATTACTGTCTAGCCTGACACGTGAAGAGTGGTCAATTTGACAAGGTCCTCAAGGACGAACATCACCCTTGTCCCTCAGATGAGCCAGTGCAGGACTTCCAAAGAGGTCGGGAGAGAAGTGGGCTGGAGCCCCTCTAACTCAAATTACCTTCATTCATCAGAATAAATATAAAATTGTACATTTCACTTTAAATTCGTTCAGTATTCTGCTTGTCATCTATAATCAGCTTGTTGGTAATGACTGTACTCAGGCTGATTTTAAAAGCAGGGCTATCAGTTGCAGATGATTGCAATATACCTTATTTTCTCCTTTGTAAATCGCTATTGAAATAAGATAAGCATCGCTGGCGCATGGTACATACTCGGTACTCTAAGACAAAATAAGCACAACTCCACAATAAAATGAGCACCAGTACTGTAGTATATAATACGGTACTCTGAAAGTTGAGTGCAACGCAGTCCTGGGGGGTGGTGCTGCATTGATGGAGCTGCCCTTCCTTCAGATGAGATGTGAAACTAAGGTCATGTCTGCCTGTTCAAATGGATGTGAAAGATCCCATGGCACTATTTGAAATGATAAGATAGCATCTCCCAGTGTTCCTGCTGGCCAATAATCCCTCAAATAAAATTGGTCACTCGCTTCCTGACTGTATGTGGGATATTTCTGTGTGCAAATTAACTATAAAAAATAAACAGGTCACTCCACTTTATAGTACGACAACAACAACAATTTCGATTTATATAGCGCCCTCCATGCCGGACGGCATCTCAGAGCGCTTCACAATCCTGTACATCCTGTGAAGCACTTTGAGACTTCCATCTGATGTGAAAGCTGTTCTATCAAATGCAAGGGTTACTATTATCATTTATTATTAGTATTATTATTGACATTACTAAGTAAGTATACATGATTGCGTTGAGGCTAATCTTGAGAATTTTTCACCAATTTGCTCTCTTCTCACTGTTGTGCTACCGATGCGAAAGGTCCTCTATAAATGTAATGTTGTTATTGTTGTATCCTGAAGGCGATAATTTACAAAGATTTATATAGGACTGTATGGCATGGACATGGGCAAATTGAACCCAACCAGGTCTTGCTGGTATTTATACACCATAAGATTTTATGCTGGCATTTTGCATAGTGATTTGATTATAAAGGGTAGAACAATGGATAATCCCTGTGCTTGTTTGATTCCCACTTCCAAACCACGTCACTGGATTGTGATCAGTACATTTCAGCAAACCCACCATATCATCATTCTATTCCCTCCGGAGAGAGAGAGGGAGAGAGAGAGAGAGAATAAAGATCTACACAGTATTTCTCTGCTGTCAGATCATTAAGTTTCTTTCGAATGGCTTCATCTTTGTTGAGTACATAACTCAGATTTCCTTAAAGCTCGATAGCCTACTCATCGCTAAGATATTCTTTCCTCAAGCTTGTCAATCTATTGCTCATTAAACTTGGCTGTTGGTTTAATTTGTTCTATTTTGAGGGACATGACTTCAGGGTTATCATTAGCTCCACTTGAAGAGCTCTCAGCTCCATCACTGCTGCCATAATAATCCTTAATAATTTGAATAGCTACCTAACTCCCCAAAGACACGACAATAGAGAAACCAAAGACAAGGAGGCATTCTGTTGCAACTAAACTTTAGTCTTACATTCCATTAATGCACTTTCTATTCTCCTTCCTGTGTTCAAGTTCCTCTTTACAACCTTGGATTAATGCACCTTTCCCTCGGTGATTGCTAAATCCCTGGCTTGTTGCCCAATTCTACTCACTAATGTCATGATATGTCCCCCAAAGTGATGAATTTCCCCAGTACTCTGGTAGGCACCACATCAATAAGAGTCATCTTTTCCTATCACTGCTTCTCCCAGAAGGACTGACACGTGCTACAACATGGTTGAAACTCATCCCGTTTCACTGGGAATAACAGCTTTAGCTGTTTGTTTCTTTCTGCTCTGGGTTTGGACGCTATTCAGCTATTGTCTAGCCACACTCACCAGTTGCCTTTCTTAAAAAGCAATCATTTGCATCACGTAAACATCAATTAACAGAACCCTTCAGTTATTCAGTCACAAAGATGATCTAACCATCCATTTTGTTCGTAGAAGAGCCCTCTGAAGGCACATGTGTGACTATTGATAGCTGTATATACGTGAAAGGTGCTATACCAGTGTCATTTTGTGGTTGTTGTATATGTTATCAAAACCCATCTCCTACCATAGTTTGTGTAAACTTATTTACTTTATGCGGTACAAGTACAAGTTGTTGTTGTTGTTAAATCAAATGCAACAAGCAATGTGCTAACATGGCATGTCACATTTTTCAAGCCTTCTCGGGGGAAAAAGATAGAAATCCTCATAATGGAGATTCTCCAGCTACATTTCGTGAGTAAGCTTTTACATAAATGTCGACAACAGCAACTTGCATTTACATAGTGCGCTTCACATAGGATGGCGGCTGGGAGCGCTGAAACACAATATGTCAGAGGAAATGCCTACCAGGACAGTAGAAAAATACACAATGGGGGATCGATGTGTAATCCACACATTACATGTGCTCTCTGTTTACAGTAAGGGACTCTACTTATCAAATACCAAGAAGTACATGGGCACAGAGCAAGAAGTCCCATGGACAGCTTACCCTGCAGTTCAAGACTCCTGAGACTCAAGTCTGGAGGATGTCAAATATAATGTCAGTCAAAACCTGGATTACCATTCCAGCCTGTTAGTCTGGAGTCTATAATTCTCTTGCAGTTACAGTACTGAGGCTGTAAATCTACATGAATCACAGTACATTTCGAACGATGAAATTAAAGGCCATTTTACCAATTTCAGAAAATCAAATTGAGTTATCAATTAGATCTGATACCAAAAATATGTAATCATGTAATCAAAGGTTTATTATATGTATGATTACCTTCTTAAGTATTTCAAATTTGCACAAAGAATGTGAAGTAAAAGACCTTCAAATATAAAAGTTGTTTTACTTTTAGTGCTTGCTCTTCACCTTACAGTTCCAGTGCGACACTTATACATCATTGAATTGACTCTAGAGGTTTACACAGATAATCTTTCAACATATGGTCTCACCAAATGGAGATCACAGGCTGGCGAAAGCAATCAGCTTTTTAATTAACAGAATTAACAGTGCGTTGTTTAAATGTAATGGCAGCAATAAAAACATGAAATGCGAATATGATATTACCACGGTTGAAGTGTATGAGTTATTGTTTCTGAAAACAGAAGCTTTGTGCAAGGTGGATTAACTCTTCGATGATTACGGCAAAGTAGGGATGCAAAATGTCATAGCATGCGAGGAATTCAAATGGCTTCCGTCATAAAATGACATAGTGTTTTTCACACACATATATTTGTGCTGCATTGAACATCATATGATTTGATATCCTGTTTTTAGGCACCCTCACAGCTTTACAACTCATTCAGTCTCATGCAGAGGGTCTCAAACTGCAGGTCTACAGAAGACGCTTGGCTTTTATTCTTCTGCAGACATTTGGACAGATGTATGGCAGTTTTGTTGATTTCATATAAATACCACAATTTCCTCTAATAAAGTATCATCATAAAAACAAGCATAAATGATTGATAGAAATGTATTTATATTTGCTTGGTCCTAATACCATGAAATCTGGATGTAATAATGCTGAACTAGTCCTGCATTATATCAAAAGGCAGAATATTGTATTAGTCATAAGGAACATAACATAAGTAATTAAGATAACCAAATATTGACTCACTATTAATGTACTATTAATATATTTGTACCCTGTTCACTCCTTTCAGTACATTACATTTTGGTTTATCTTGATTTCTGTCGTCAGTAACTTATGCGACCCAGGCGATGCTGTAGAAAATCAAACCAAGTTTAAGCTATAATTATTTGGTGAACATTAAATCTGTTATCTCACACTATGAATATAGGGTCCTACACTTAACAAATTGTTGTTCTGTGTGTAGCATTGTTAGTAGACAAGATATAGAACTGTTAAAATGTTCTGTTGATTTTCTGCAGTCCGAATTTTACATATATTTAACTGAACAGATTTTAACAAAATGTTTATAATTGCTAAGTCTGTGCAAATTCAAAAGCTTCGATATTGAAATGCAGCAGTTCTATGCATTATTCCTCCTACTCCACACACCTACACACACACACACACACACATTTCATCTGGATTCTGTTCAAGTACTGTATAAGATGTGCAATGAAATCCCTCCGTTTGTCAGTTTTGAAACACACATTATTACAAGCAGAAAAGCAAGCAGCTCTGCCACTCTGCTTCCACGCAGAACAAACTGACTGACCAGCCATCTGAGGGAGTTGTATTTGTTTTAAGAGAATGAACACACATCTCTGATTCTACACTAATCTGAATGGTGCTAAGGAGCCTGCAATAGTCTGATCACCAGCTCAGTGAGAAAGCAAAAGGAATGATTATATGGAAAATGACCAGAAATGACTCACAAAATGAAATTACATATAACAACAACAAATTTACATTTATACAGCACCTTTCGTATTCTGGGTAAGTTCCAAGGCACATTGTAAGATATACCTCGCAATCGAGAGACCTGGGTTCGATTCCAGGCAAGATGTTATTGTTTATTGAGAAACAATAACTCATGGATTTCTTGGGCAAGTTTCCTTACTCCACACACCTGATAATAATCCCTCAAAAAAACACAATAATAATTTGGTCACTCAGTCCACGACTGTTTATGGAGTCCACCGTTGTGCGCAATTGGCTGCTGCGTTTGCCCACAAATATACAGTCAATTCACTTTACTGTATATTCTGTGAAGCTCTTCGAGATGTCTAGAAAACGAGACAAACACAATATCAAATGCAAGGATTATTATTATTACATAAACGACAGATTTACATACAATTATACAGCACAGAATATGGCCGTTCAGACCATTTAGCACATGGTACTTCAGGCAAGCCTCTATCCCTATCACTATCACCCTCTCCTATATCTCCCGTTTTCCTTCCCTTTCATGGATATATCCTCTTAAACATACTGATGCTTTTTGTTTTAATCACAGGCATCATCAGCGTGTTCCATTTTCTCGCCACCCTCTGTGACTGCCTATCTTGTTTACATCTCCCTCTTTTGAACTCACCAACAAGTGGAAATAACCTATTAATGGGCCATCTTATTGAAATCTTTCAGAAACTTAACCATTTCTATCAGGTCCCACTGCCTTTATGTCATGAAGGATATAAATAATAATAATCCTTGCATTTGATATAGCACTTTCCACATCTTATCAACGTCCCAAAGCGTTTCACAGAATATACTGTAAAGTGAATTGATTGTATATATTTGTGGGCGAATCGTAGCAGCCAATTGCGCACAGCAGTGTCCCACACACAGTCGTGGATTGAAATGACCAATTTTATTATTGTGTTTTTTTTGGATGGATTATTATTAGGCGTGTGGAGTAAGGAAACTTGCCCAAGGTTTCACCCTGACCTGCCTGGATTCGAACACAGAGTCTCCCCAGCTTGGTCTCCCCAGCTTGAAAGACAAGTGCTCTAACCACTAAGCCACAGGAGCTCCACTGTTTAATGTTTCACTGCATAGTGTTTATTTGCTTTACAAATCAAGCGGAGAAGACTCAGATTTTTCCAAGGCAGGCAGAAAATCTCAGTGGAGTGGTCAGTTTATAAAATGTGGCTTTTGTCCAGAAAGTGTTCATATTTAACTTAGGTGGTGTCATGTTGTTTTATTGTAAAAGATTCTCCACACTCAAAGTTGCCTACCTGATTCATGGCACTAGCGAATTGAATAACCTGTGATGAATTTTGAAACGCAAAGAATACTTGACAAATAAGTAAGAAAGAAGGGGAATATATGGCATTCCAGAAATGTCTCATACCAACCGAGTCACTCTTGTTTCCTATCAACCGTTCCATGTGACCTAGTACTGAATCATCCTGAGAGGTTTCTTTCTGTTCCCCCCACCATATCTTGCTTCACCTCAGTGATTTACTTCATGCAATAATAATCCTTGCATTTGATATAAAGCACCCAATTACGTCTTTGAGGTGTCTCAAAGGGCTTCACAGAATATATTGTAAAATGAATCAACTGTATATTTTGTGGGCAAAACACGGCAGCCATTTGCACACAGCCATGTCTCACAAACAGTCATGGATTGAGTGACCAAATTATCATTATTTTATTTATTTACCACAATAATAATCATGGAGTAAGGAAACTTGCTTAAGATTTCGCCCTCCCCAGGAACCAAACCCAGGTCCTCTCGCTTGCGAGTGCTCTAACCACTGAGCTACAGGAGTTGGTTTAGGGCTGCTCACTGCACTTAAACCAATGAGGGATAATGTATGGCTTAATAATGCATCCCTTACAATCTACTGTTTTATAAAATATTATAGATAACACACTTATTGTGACAAGGTTTGATGGATTTAATGTGATGTAGTGTATGAATTGATTGCTGTAATGAGCAGACTACCGGAGTGGACAGTGACAGTGAAAGGAATGGTTGAATGATGCTGGATGATGAAAATTACAGGTTTATGATAATACAAGTTCTGACATTCAAAGAGGAAAATTGCAAGGCATTTTTTATTCAAAAATATGTGCATAAAATTCTGCCCATATTATATCTATATTATAGTTCAAATTTCTAGCTTAATGGAACCCATGTAGTGGCTGCGGTAAAACACTGTCACGAGGGTTCAAATTACCATTCAAATTCAGGCAGCCTCGCTGGATGATTTTTGCCGTTCCTGTTCTGTGACACAAGATGCAGTGCTTATTGATAGCGGCTCTCACCATCACCATCTCCACTGGAAAATTTGCCAGCGAGACCTCTCCCACTTATCTCCTGTCAGCTCGCACTGAGTGACACTGAAAGCAATGCTAACTCAAAAGCATCGCAATTTCCCAGCTTAAGGGGGGAATTTAGAGAAGCTCTCGGGCATGGAAAAGCTGGAAATAGATTTTTTTAAAGAAACACAGGGTAAAGCTTGCGGCATTTCTCAGCGTTGATACACCCATTCGCTGCGTTGATACACCGCATAGTCCTGTCACAGAATAAATGCAACACAAGGTTTAAACTTGTGTTAGTTAAAAACTAATATAAACAATCAGAGTAGAAGAAGGCAGCCTGTTTGATTATCGTTGCTTTGACTGTTTCTCATATTGAAGAAGGGGAAAGACTATGGAGTCTAATATGCGCTGGTCTGGAATTCCACACATATGCCATTCTCATGTACAATGTCTCTCAAGTCAGGTCACGGCTATAGGATGTCTGGAAAAGAATCCTGTCGATCAGTGGTTAGAGCATTTGCCTTGCAACCGAGAGACCTGGGTTCGATTCACGTCAGGGCAAAACCTTGGGCAAGTTTCCTCACTCCATACTCCTCTGTTTACGTAGCAGTAACTAGGAACCGGTTGTTAGTTAAATGGCGGATTGCTTTTCCAGGGGTAATAATTGTTTCAAAAAAAATAATTTGCTCATTCAATCTACGACTGTTTGCAGGACAATCCGTTCACTTTACAGTATATTCTGAAAAGCACTTTGAGACGTCTCAAAGATGTGAAAAGCGCTACATCAAATGCAAGGATTATTATGGTATTGTTATTACAGACAGTCAGGTTGTTCCATAGCCTCAGCACTCAGGCCCCTCTCTCTTTAAATAAAGTAATAACAATAATAATCCATGCGTTTGATTTTATGGCTTATCACAACTTGGTGCATTCTGAGGGTGAAACACCACAGCTAATTTGTGCACAGCAAAGTCCCACAAACCGCCATGGAGTGTGTCACTAATTTGATTTGGCGGATTTCTTGACAAGGACACTAAGAGAAACTTCTTTTTCTTTTTGAATAATGCAATGGGAACTTTTATATCCATCCAAACAGGCAGACAAGAACCATGAACAAAGTGACTTTTAGGCTATTGCTTCACACAAGAGCCACACATGTGCAGCCATATCCATCTCCAAATCATTTAGGGTTCCACATGCTTCTGTTTTCTTCTTGCCAATGGCACATTTAAAAAAAAATCCCCCGCTTGCTACTATTTTGGTAACCTGGCATCCATTTTGACAGCATTTGTTATCACTTCTCATCACATTTCCAAAAAGCTCTAATCTAGGTCACTGATTTATTATTTCATAAATGCCCTGCAGTCCAGGGATAAAAACCACTGATACAAATGCAACGTGTTCACTTCAGCTGGGTCATCAGCTGACCACTTGAAATAAATTGTATTGTTTAATCAGTTTAGCATAATACAGCTTTAAACTAGTAGGGAACTATTGCGGCATTAAACCAGGCATAGAATAAAGCAGGACTGAGTGGTTGAGGTGGAGGCAGAGTCCACTGTAACTTTTAAGAGAAATTGGGGAGAATTGTAGGATTTGGGTATAAGGTGGGCGGTGGCATTAAAACAATATCATTGCTCCAAGAGCCAGTGCACATTGTTTGGCCAAATGGTCTCTTTCTGTGCTGTACAATTCTATGTTTCTAAAACTCAAAATGTGGCAAGCGCAGCCATGGTTAAGTTCTTGAATTCCCATTCATTGAAGTCATTGTCATTTTTATTTTGTGGGTCAGGCTGGCTGTGTTGGCCACAATCTTCCCTCTGAGTGAAAGATGCTATACAAATGTAATGTTGTTGTTGTTGAGCTGAGAGATTGTAGGTTCAAAAACACATCAGGACTTAAAACTCATAAACTCCAGGTGCTGAATTGTTGGAGGTACCGTCCTTTGGACGAGGTGTTAAACTGAGGTCCTATCTTCCTGTTCAGGTGGATGCGAAAGAGCCCAAGGCCCTAAATGGAAAGAGAATGGAGTTTCTCCTGATGCAGGTTTTCTTACTCCACATGCCTCATTATACTCCCTAAAAAAAATTAAATAAATTGGTCATTTTGATCCATGACTGTTTGTGGGACACCTCTGTGTGCAATTGACTGCTGCATTTCGCCCACATATATGCAGTCTATTCACTTTACAGTATATTCTGTGAAGTGCTTATCAAATGCAAGGATTATTATTATTAAAGTGTAATGCCTGTGTAAATTTTGTGGGCAACACCTGGCAGCTAATTGCACGCAGGAATTCCCACAAACAATCACTCAATCCACAAACAGGCATGGATTGAGTGATCAAACATTGGTTTTGAAACGAAACGAAAAGTGATCCGCTAATCAACTAATAACTGTGTTCCGACTTATTGCTAGTTAAAAAGGTGTGTGGAATAAGAAAACTTGCCTAAGGTTTTAACCTTTGCAAGATTCGAACTCGGGTCCTCTCGCTTTTGAAGCGAGTGCTCTAACCACTATGCTACAGGATGAACAAGAAAGGCACTTTCTTGCTTCCCTGAGAAGGTAGAGAAATTTGATCCCGATAATGGAGTCGGTAGAAAACAAAGAGAATTAATGGAAAAAAAAGAAACTAAGTGGAAAAGAAGCAACAGGTGAAAATGAAATCAGAAGAAAAATGAGAGCAAAGACAAAGAGAATATTGGTTTTAGAAAAAAAAATAGCCAAAACATCAAGAGAGAAAGAGAACCAAACTGATACCAAATGAAAGCACAATAGAAAATATAATGAATAAAAATGAAAGAGAAAAGCAGGCAGCATTATTCGAACTCATAGGTGTACCGTGTAGCAGCAGCGAAGAAAGAGAGAGATCAGCAGGTTGAGAATGACCTTGAGCAGAAGTAAGGATCTTTAACAGAGGCAGAAGAGCGTGATGGGAAGCCATCAAAGGCTTCCCAAAACAACCGTGCCGACACGGTTGTTTTGCCGTGTCGGCAAAACAACCTCTGGGTAGAAGTCCGATACTAACCAACTGTAAACGAGAAAGAAAATGAAAATGGAAAAGAAAAAGCGAGGGTTGAGATATGAAATGAAACCACAATGCTGGGAATGCAAAGCAGGTCAATAAGAAGGTTACAAAGATTGACAGATTAACGCTTCATTCGGGTGGTGACCCTTCAACAGGATGGTGTTTGACAACGTTTTCCTTAATGTAAATTTGCCATTGCATTTTGTGCAGTTATTATTTTGTACACACAATCATGCAGTTACTCTATCGGCAAAGCCTTGCGAGGTTCACAACTTAGAAACAGCCAATTGCTCTGAAATTATACCATTAAAATCAAGCTGGATCACAGATGACAGTGAGTGGTTAGAGAGAGAGAGAGAGAGTGAGCGGCAGGAAGAGAGAGGTGGTGGGGGGTGGGGGGGGGAGGGAGGGGAGAAGAGTGAAGGGTGAAAGAATGAGATTATATATTAGCCAAAGGATTGTAAATTAAAGTAATTCTGGTTGGATTAAATTTACAGCATAATCTTGCACTTTTTTTTTTACCTAGCCTGTTGAAAAAAATGCTGCAGAATATTAATAATTACCAGATGAGATGTTGATGATAAACAGGAGAAAATATATTGACTTCTTACTTTCAAATTCAAAAAAAAATCCCACCGGGTGTTCATTTTTGCACCATTGGAATTTCTAAGTATTTTATGTATGATTTCATTCCCCGAAGCTATACATTGTTGCATAACTCCTGTGCAGTCATCTGTTTACATAAATTTAGTCAGTGTCTGGTTTAATGAGTGCTGCTTGGAATGAATTTGACACAGTGGTAACCTACCAATCAGCTATTCTCAGCCAGCAATGCTTTCAGCAGCGAAGTCTGGATTCTGCAATTGCCAAACATGTACCTCACGTTATTGAGTCGATTGCGGAAGAGGGATAATGAATGACTGGACTCTATGGCAAACACTTGGACTTTTTTCACCATTCAGAGGTTTGGCGAAGTGCAATCCCACCACAATATACATCTTCAATATGAGTTACCATCCATGGATTTGCCAGGACACTGTTAACCTCAGGTAGTGTACCATTCCCCCTACTGGACTATCTGCAGTAAGGCTATTTCAGATAGTCCCTATGGACTACCAGGAGTCAGACTGATGTATCAAATCCCAAGTAAATTAATATGTGATGGATTCCTGTGGTGGATAGAACACTTGCCTTAAAAGCAAGAGACTGGGTTAAATTCCCGGCCATGGTGAAATATTGGGCAAGTTTCCTTACCCCACACGCCTCGGTTTACTGAGCAGTAAGTACGCACCTGGTTGTTAGTCGATTGGTGGATCGCTTTTCTGAGGGTAGAACTTCCTTAAAAAAAATTAATAAATTGGTCGCTCAGTCCACTTGTTTGTGAACCACTGCTGTGTACAATTGACTGCCGTGTTTTGCCCATAAAAAAGCTAGTTTCCAATTGACTGCCATGTTTTGTCCATAAAAAAGCTAGATCCCAGAGGATCGAGTTCAAGATCCTCGTCCTCACCTTCAAGGCCTTACACGGCTTTGCCCCGCCCTATCTTTCCGACCTACTCTCCCCCTACAAGCCCACGCGGTCCCTCCGTTCAACAGGACTTGGCCTGCTCCAAGCCCCCCTCCCAAACCGCCCCACCATCGGAGGCCGGGCCTTCAGTTTTTCCGCTCCCACCCTTTGGAACTCCATCCCCCAATCCCTCCACCTTGTTTCCTCCCTTTCCTCTTTCAAGGCCGGTTTGAAGACTTTCCTTTTCGACCGTGCCTTCTGTTCCCCCCCTAATTCTTCGACCTCCCCTACGTTTTTTACCCCCTCCTGAACACTCCCCTCCCAGCTCGGGTCACACGCCTCCTGTGCAGCGCCTTGGGATGTCCTCCCGACGTGAAAGGCGCTCTATAAGTGCAATTTTTGTTGTTGTTGTTGTTGTTGTTGTTGTTGTAGTCAATTCACTTTACAGTAAATTCCGTGAAGCGCTTTGAGACATCTCGAAGACGTGCTAAGGTGTCATATCTAATGCAAGGATTATTATCATTATACAAGGGTTGGGTGCACATCATGGAATCACCTAAAGATCACAAGATCACAAGATTTCGTCCATCTTATTCCCACTGCTCGAGTATTTGTAGACATGTATATGTAATGTGTGGATAATAACTTTTATTGATCGGGCAGCTGTCTGACACAGGCGGACACACCCATTGCCATGTATCCAAACCAATCTGAGAGTTACATGTATCCCAACTGCCCATGAAAATTCCAATGTGTTGGAATGGAATGCACTTTCTCCCTAGAGGGATGCATCCTGCTTACTTAAAGCCAGAGAGTGTTAGGCACAGGCTGCAAGAGCCAAGGCTTGGGGCTCCAATAGTGTGCGTTGGGAGAACTCCTAGAGACTAATTAGCTAACACCATATAAGCTTTGCCATTGAGACCTGGCAAGCATTATCTAGTGTTGATAATACCATATCACATGGCACTGGTAGTCATTTCCTAAAGAGACAATATCTTGTTGGCTAGTGCCAGCCCTTTATTCTCCTTGGATAATTTTTATACCAGTAGCTATGCTTTACGGTAAATCCTGTGAAGTGCTTGGAGATGTTTCAAGGATGCTACATCAAACAAAAAGGTTTTTTATTCAGGCTATTGAAGTGCTAGAGTCAGTGAAAAAACCCTCCTTTTCAAACTTGCTTTCGCATCCAATGTAAAGCCTGAATAACATTTAAAAATATATATTTTTCATGGAGGAGGTGAGTTGTGAGACAGTAACTAGCTTAGTTTCAGTCGAGAAAAAAAATTAATAAAATAACAATAGGAAAGATGGAGAGAAAGAGAGAAATGGGAAAATTAGGAATGACAGGGCAAGCAGAATTAAAGTGTTTAAAATTTCTTATTTTAATTAAAATGTGCTTTAAGTGAATATTAATGTGCTTTAAGTGAATATTATAGTTCTAGTAGCTATTACAGTAATAAAACTACTCTAATATAGGCTATTGGAATAACTATTACTGTAACAGGGCAGCAGAATTAAAGTGTTTAACCTTGGAGAACCGTTTGATATTGCAATAGCTTTATTACGATAATATTAATATTTATTTCAGCGCCACAATAGCAGTCTAAGGTTAAATATATATTCACGTACATGCACATTTCAACAATTTAATTTTTTTGATTAATCTGTGCTCATCAAAGTGAGGGCGTCAGTGCGAGGGATGGAACAGGATTTTTCTCCCTTTTGTTAACAAGAATGCCAAGCGACCTTTACTGCATTCGAGCGGTGCTGGTTGGAGGTGCCGACCTTCAGATGAGATGTTAAACTATGGACCCGTCTGCCTGTTCGGGTGGATGTTAATGATCCCAGTGAAGGAGAAGGGAGATTCTCCAGATGCCCAGCCCAACAACCCTCCAGATAAAATTGGTCATTCACGTTATGGCTGTTTGTGGGACACACTATTACCTTCAAAGATTGTATTTCAATATTGAATCTTTCACTTTGGGAGGTTGTCTCAAAACTCCTCACAGGGTTTCCTGTAAAATGTCTTTGCAAATTGGCTGCTCTGTTCACTTACTCAGTCGCTTCGCTTCACGGTAAAACCCTTTGAGATGTTTCAAGGACATATTAAGGCTCCATATCGATTGCAAGGATTACTATTATTATCATCAATGTGAACTTTTTCAACTTCCCACACCGGCTTTCCTTGTGACTTGAATCGATGAGGATGCAATGATAGGTTGTAGGTGTAGTTTCCATAGCACCTCATAATCAGCTGTGGGTGTAGATTGTCTTCTTATCAAACCTGACTAGATTCATGTTAAGATTGCAGATGCGAAAAGACAGTGTTCTAATCCTGGACTAATGCTCCAGTACATAGTACTGTACTGTATTCCTAATATTCTACTGTTAATATGATAAAAATGATTCACACTTTATAGATTTTGAGCTTACTGAATACTATAAACAAACACTCTGCCCACTGTAGTGTACTTTTTTGTTTAACTGCAAAGTACACAGAGGCAGGTTTAAACAACATGAATAGTGAGTGTTGTTAGTGCATTGATATCACATTTTAGTGAATTTACTATGAATTTACGCACAATCCCATTAATTGCAGTATCTTAAGAGGCACAGAGATATTTCAATTTGCAACATAGGAAGTGTCCATTAAAGGAAATTCAGATATATTAAAAAAAACACACATGCACATGGAAGCAGGATAAAATGTTTCACAATTAGCAGAATTTGGAAATCCGTAAGTAAAAACCTTATCCAAATCAAATGCATCTTAATTTGCAATCTCGACTATTGGAAAGTAATTGTATTTGTTTGGGACATTTCCTTGTATTTCTGATTTTCATTCAAATTATCTATTTTATTTCAGTAAGTGTACACTGGAAAACTGGTCCCGGGTGCTTTCAAATCTGCAGAGATTTCAATCCAACTTCATTTGGGTAACTCCTGCCTGCACAATAGATTCAATCATGAAAAACACTTTCCCTCCAAAATTACAGACAACTGCCAATATAACCAGATGAATGAAACCAAAAGTATTTCTGCTATTTATATTCATGGGTTCCTGAAATACATTTGCAGATACCGCTTTTAACTCTTTACCCTTTTCGCACTTTGTTCTGGTTGAAGAGGGACACTATTAATCATTCCGTTCTTTTATCGAAAGTACAAAAAAAAAACTTGCAGCTGCCCACATAATCTACAATAAGTCTTGACGTTTAAAAGTTTAATTAAAAATCAAATGAAACTGGTTGTGTTTCTTTTAATTTTATTTCCACTTTAACTCATATCCAAATGTCTATGTTGATTTGGGCATAATATTACTGAACTATGTTCAGAAGGAAGCACCTTTTTGGAGGGATTTTTGAAGCAAATTACTCTGAAATCCGATTTATGCAAACACATGCGCTGCTTTCCACCAGTCTTTATCCCCACTCATGTACTTCGCTGCAGTTATGTGGAATATGTTTTCAGATTCTACATATCATCTGAACAAATAGTGCATTTATAGATTGCTTGTGGATTGTCTGTGACATTGAAATATATTCATGTTGAAATCAATCTCGAACACTGGTATTCAAATCGCAGAACACAGACTGGCACTCCAGTGTCTATTGGATAGTTTACATGCGCAAAACACATTTAACACGTAACAGACAAAATATTACTCTTAAATGGTGCAAGCACTATCCCTTGAGCAAATGCGACACAAAACAATACGAACGCAATGCAAATGCTTTCTCTCGGAAATGTAAATTATATTTTCGTTCCTCCGGTATTTGCCAGCATTGACATTTTTATTCAAATTAGCGAGCGCTGCGGAAACAAGCAATATTTTCAGCCAATTACTTTTGCGCTCAAACTCGATGAAACTGTTTAGAACTCCTCCCTCTCCTGGGATGCAAGTTATATTTTAAATAGATCATTTTTTTTCTTCCTGCAATGCAATGTACTCAAAGTTGGTTCAATTTGCAGACAGTATACAGAAAGGGGAGACTGTTTGGTGGACGGGCATAAAAAAATCATGTTACATAAAGTACGGACACCCTTGTTATAAGATGCCCAGAGCAGAGAGACCTGGCAAATAATAATATTAATAATCCATACATTTGATAGAGTGCCGTAACACATCATTGAGACGTCTCAAAGCCCTTCACAGAATATACTGTAAATTGAATTGACTATGTTTTGTGGGCAAAACAAACAAACAAAAAAATGGTTCCACTGTTAAATCCTCCACTGGGACAGTGACAAGGACAAAGAGGTTGGGGGAAAATGTGATTTGATTATCACTGGTGATATTTTATCAATATACACACTACATTAATCAACCCACACATCCCCCCACCACCACTCAAAACGACACCAATATCGGTGCCAAGTCCTGCAAGGAATGGCAAGGGAAGGACTCTACCCCATACTGGGGGGTTTACCAGGTGATATTAACAACCCGTGTTTGCTGCATTAATTGTGACTTGCTCTTTACTAGACTGATTCTACGCAATTCACCATTCGCAAACCTGGCAGCAACCTGATATTCAGGCAGAAAGCAGTAGCCACAATTAATGCAACAAATCCAATACTGCTCAAGGGACGACATTACCTCAAAGCTGAGGAAACATTAAGAGTGAGTGACAGCATTTAACAGGCTATAAAAAGATATTTTACAAAGAGTGACCGTGCCTGAAATATTGCATCCAATGATTACCTATATTTTTATCACTGCTAATCTTATCTGTTCATTTGTCAGTGTAGATTGTTTGCACTCACTTGTGGAAGCTGGTTTCTGAAGGAACCAAACAAAATTAAAATATTGTTGCATCTTACTCTCTGCCCTGTTCCGCTAACAAGCTCCCTGAAATGACAGGTTTGAGAGGAACATTGCATTAGCTGCCCAGCTCCACTCAATGTCTACATGGAAAGACACTGCTCTCACACCTCATGCACTCAGTCATTTTTTGTGCAATATTACACGCTTCATACTGGAATGAACTGGGAACTGACTCGCTGTCTGGCATGAATTAAATATGTAATGAACAAATGAATGAGATGCACCACTTATGACCCATTTTGAATTAGCCCCTTGTGTGAATTGTAGGAAAAAAAATGTTGCAGAGGAGAAATAAAAGGATAAAATTGAGGTATTTATGATAATAATTATTTGACAAGCTCCTCATAAATCTTTGTGGCGCTGAACTACCTTGCAGCATGTCACGCACCCTCCTACACATTTCTGGGCTGGTGAGCACTATAATGTATTACATTATTAGGAATGATTGCTGGAGGGGCAGGAAGACAACACTTGACGTTTGTTTATTAAAAAAGAAACATCAACTGGCTGCTTTCTGCCCCTTCAGCAGTCATCCCTTCGTATGACATGCCAAATCTATCTCTAAACTTCTGTCGGCCTTCTTTCGCACAACTCCTGTGTCCTGACGCTTCAGTTGCTATCTCTGGAAAGGAGCAAGTTGACCTCATTGTCTCACTTTTCTCCTCTGCTCTTAATCTACACGGCCTCTCCAAGGAATTCATCCTATCGCTTAGTTCTTTCCCCACTCTAAATGGTATGAAATGTGATCCGTACAATCTCTTTGAAATGATAAATAATAATAGTAGTACTACTAATAATAATAATCCTTGCATTTGATATAGCATCTTTGAGACGTCTCAAAGCGCTTCACTGTTCTGGTTTAATCCGCGATTGTTTGTGTTCTTTGCAGCATGGCTGCTCTACTGATGACCGATCATTTGTCTAGGTTACTCCTCTGAATAACTAAACCGCAAAGTCCTCTGGTGAGTTGTTAGAAACACAGAGCATTGTCCACTGCTCACTAAATTCTCAGAGGGAGATGGTACTACAAACATGTTATTTTCATTGCTCATAGTAAAAGCAGGGATACCTGTGTGACATGGTTATACAACAGGAAAAGATGTGGCTTTGGTAAGATCTTCATCATTTCACCTGTTAATAGCTGGAGCCATAACTCACGTCACAAACCACACATAAAAATTTCCGCGAAATGGTCGAAAAGGAAACAGCCAATGGCCAAAAAAAGTATGTTTCGAATTATCGATCATTTGCATTCATCAAAGAAGAAGGATGTTAGTCCAGGAAAATTAGATATATCTTCAACTTTTATAACTTTAACTTTTCCATTGTTATTTTGTTGTTGTTTAGCGCTAAAGGTTACGTGTAACGAGAGCCAGATGCTGTATTGTGCTTCTGTTTTACTCCTTCTCCCCTCCCCTGCTTCATAGTAGCTCTGAGGACTCATTTGTACAGAGTCCTCCACCCCACTGATTTGATACCCAAATATAAGTTCCTCTGCTGCCAGCTACAGGTGCACAAGCATATATCTATCTCCGAATACAAAGACAATACTACATTGTGTCTGTGAATATGCGAGGACTCAATCATGGCAGTGAGGACGTGACATCACTAGCAATATCCTATGTAAAGGAATAAAGATCTCTCATTTTTCTCTTTCATGAAAAAATAAATTGGATTGCCTCAGAACCGATTTCACATTTCCGAAAATAGGATTTTTCTTTAATACAAAAGGTTGTGTTCTTAATTTTCTCCTCCTTCTCCCCCTCCCCACCACCCACCCTCCCCAAACCAAAACCGTTCACATTAGCCCGATTTGCATCCCCTCACAGCCCTTATTTGAAGGTAAAGAATTAACCAACCGTGGCTGTAGTCAGCTGAAATTATAATGGTGAATTAATTGGAAAATCATCATGCCTGCCTTTCACTTTGATCCTGCAGTTCATTCCATCACATTATTGCCATTTCTGAAACCTCAGCAATTTGTGTGACATTTAGAAGCAAGAATGACAGTGTTGTCACATGGGTGACCCAGATAAAGTGGCACCAGGTCAAAGTAATTGAAGAAATGGCCCCAATACACCACTTTATAGCACAGAAGTACTGCAAAAAAAATTCTTGAGAGGTCAAAGTCTTAATTGATCCTGACATTACATTAGAATATATTAAGATATTCACTTTTCTTTTCCAGTTTGTCTCTGAGTTTTCGCCTTCTGTGACTGACTTGTTAGTTCATTTATTTCTTTGTCCTTTCACTTTTTTAATGAAATTATCTTTAGATTTTCACCGTGTTTGTGTCCGCACGTCCAAAAAAACAGCTATAATGTGGATGCTGCATATTGAGTGGGAATTCCCTTATAGAAATATCAAGGATTCAAAAAGCGCTCATCAATTGTCCTGTCATTTCATATTCTATATGTTTTCACCTCTAAAAGATGAACAGCTTCCGGTCTCTATCATTTCCTAAAGGTAACTTGTCAATTGGTTAACTTGTCATTCATTGCTCCTTTCATGACACTTGTCAAATTGACCATTCTGCCTGTGTGACACTCAACCACAACAAGAACTTGCATCTGCATAGTGCCATTGACGTAGGATCCTGGAGTGCTTGAACAATGGGTAACACTGCTGAGTTATTTTAAGAGTGAAATCAGGAAGCATTTTTTTAAACTCAAAGGGTGGTAGAAACCCGTAATGCTCTCCCCCCAAAAGGCCGCGACTGCTGGATCCATTCACACCTTCGCTAGTGAAGTTGATCGTTTTTTGGCAAGTCAGTATATTGAGGGATATGGGTAGAAAGTGGGAAGTTGCAATTGAAAGGCTTAATTGAGGCACAGTTGAGGTACTTTCAAGAAGTCGGGTCACTTAACCAAGTTAAATAGTAAGAACCCTGGTTGGTTCTCCCTATGTTTGGGACACCAGGACTAATTGTATTTACAACATAGAACAGTGCTCAAATTGGGGTCCTTACTAACTAACCTTCACGGTTGAATAACACTACAAAATATATTTACCTAATGGAACATTGGGGAGCCATACATTAGGTTTGTAAATTGCAATTAGTTGTCAGGTGTGAGAACACGTTACTTGCTTCCTTCACTCTTCTCCAAACTCAACAGCAAAAATCCCTCTGCGATTTCTTTTTCTACTCTTCCCATCTGTGATGATCATGGTGAGATTTGCCAGTTTTATGTCAAAATGAGGACTCTGTTATTCTGTGAATCGATACACGCTGGAAACTGAATCGACACTTCCCAGTTTCGTTTCACATGGGACTCTTACAGTCACCAGACAGAGGAGACATTCATCCATCCCATTAGTCTCGGCTGGATTCAAACCCGAGTTCCAGGGATAAAAGGTCAGCCAATGGAACTCCCAGTTCCCCTTAGGAATTTTTAAATTAATACAATAGGACAATGGATAGCTGGCATTGGGAAACAAGCCATTAATTCAACTGAAGAATTGAAAGCAATCATAAAGTTCCAGAGTAAAGCTTGAGAGCTTTATGGATATCAAGCAGAACCCCAAGATTGAGTTATGGCCTTCAGGTTATTGCCAGCTATGTGTTGCAGTACTGAATAGTTTAGTTTAAGCATCCCAATTACTCATTCCAAAGCAGAACACCACACGATTTAGGAATGTTCACAATACACTTCTTCTTCAAACTTATGGAGACATCCGTGAAGCCAGTAACACATTGAAGCATTTAAGGGTGCACTGACGACTTTGAGAATTAAACATGTTTGAGACTGTGTAGGTAAAAATACAGAAGGCAGCAACCAGCCAAAGTCCATTGCCCAGTGTGGATGCGAGGCAGACAAGATTTTAGATTTGTACTGAGTTAGGCAAAGCAGTGCAGCATGAGAATCACCGCAATTGACTTTGGTCAACCCTGAGTTAGGTGTGGAGACAGGGAAAGGGACATGGACGAGGGGAATATTCAATTGGCTCCTGATCGGGATCCAGTGATCTGTGTTGAAAATTGTAAGCATGTGTGGTAGAGATGGGATCAAGAAACTGATGCTTTCTCCTCTCTTCTATTTAGCAGCCTGCAAACACTCTGTGTGAAGACGTACAAGTGAAGGAGGATGGCTTGGCAAGGTACCAAAGCTACATGCTGGCATCTTCAGGGCAAGAGAGGAGGGGAGAAATTTGGACAAGGGGAACGATACAATGCTAAGGGAATGAGCAAGTGAAACAGAATGCAAAAGTCCTTTTGGAGAGCCAGAAATCCCTGAGCAACAATTCAAGTGATGCCGAGAAAAGGTAAAAATAGCCTTATTTACCAGTGAGTAAATTCAGGATAATCTGAAGTAAACAGATCAACTTTATCCTTTTCCAAAATTTTGAACAAAAACTCATTGTTGACTCCTTCTTTATCCATCTGTACCTTAAAGTCTCTGAAGTGACCTTTCAGACAAGCGGGGAGACAATTTCAATCTGTTCTGCCCGCGAGATTAGTGGCTCCTGATGTGAAAGGTAGGTACACTTAGGCAAATTTATGGAGTGGTAATAAATTATTCGCAACATTTCATTGTTTCACTCCCATAAGTATCTCAACATCAGTCTTTGCAAAGATGTTACTGCTTAGCCAGCACATAGCCACACATCAATGGAATTTCATTGTTTATAGGAAACCTAACCTAAACAAGATTGTACTGTGACATTTAGAGTTTTGTATACAGCCTCGCTGACATCTATCAGTACAGGAGTGCATGATTTATGCTGCTCTGTATCCTGAGTCTGACAAGTAAAAGAAATGTTATTGCAGTCTGGGCTACGTTGAGCCAGGTTCTGTGTATATGTGAAGAATAAATATTTAGTGACTGAAGAGCTCTGGTTGTTATTAGTCACTGATGAAAATCCATTAATTAAGTCAAAGTTTAACTTGTTCTACATCTATTAGAATATGCATCCTTGTAACTCAGGAGATGTCAGAGATACCTTTTGGACTTTGGACAACAATGGGTTGGTGTGGCGTGGGGGTGGGGGGGATGGGGGGTGGGGGGGGTGGGGTGGGGGAGCGGGGGTGTAGTGGGGGAGGGGGAGGAGGAGAGAGACTCGCTTAGCAACATGTGCGGAAGTCTAAAAATCACTCAAATCATGTGAACACTGTAGTCCTCCAGGTAGCAGTCAACATTCTACAGTATATATATATATACAAATACATAAATGTGTGTCTCTAACCCAGTCATGTGATTTTCACACGGCGCGATGTTGATACGGAGGTTAGTTGCCTGCTAACGTAGGCAGAAAGGCTCAGAGATAAACACGACACAAGCTGGTCAGCTTTACCAAGCTCGAAGTGGAAAAATGCCCTGGATCTGGAGATCTCTCAGCTCCTTTAAAGTACGGGGGCTGCACAATGTCTTCGAGCAGCCAATTTTCACTCGGAACTCCGTTTGAGTTATTATCTTTTTGACGCTTTCAAAGTCTTTCGCGTTCTTTCAAGACAGTCAGTCCGTGTTTTTCTGGATGTCGAGGGCCAGCTCTGTGCACGATCGGGAACCCGGGAGGGAGTAAAACGAACCGTGCGCTGCAATCATTAGCGGCGCAGAAAATTGCCCACTTCTGAGCTCTCGCACCATCGTTGTGCACATCAAACCTCCTATTACAATAGAGCATGGGATCATTAGCACCCATTGCGTTTGCGAACCAGTCTTTTGTGTGCTGGTAATGAACATGAGGCCATATATTATTGTAATAAGCTGCTGTGCACGAGAACATTAATGAAATGCTTTTATCTGTGGCCGTCTTATGTGTATGTATGTATGCCATCTCTCTCTATCTCTCGGTTTCATGATTCTTGGTGTACTTTCAAGCTGTCAGCCAGTTATAATTTCTACGATGCATCCCACACTGTCACTGAACCGTACTCAATTTCTGCACTCTTAAATAATCAGTTTCTCCCTGAACATTTTTACTTATTATAACGCATATGATTCTTCAGTTTGCAAAACGGGTGAGAGGGCTGCCTGCGCATTCCTCCACAGAATCCCAGTATCTGCGTTGTTTAATTGATTGGCAGACAAGGAGCCATGCACGGCTAAGATCAGACAGACACGTCTGTCATTTTCTCTCTCTCTCTCTCTCTCCCACCATACGGTGGGCCACTCCTTGTCTGAAAACAGATGAAAGGCATCTCAACAGCCTCCAGTGCAAAGCAGAAAGCTTCACAGGTGAAGTGAACTGATATTGCAAATCGTCAAAAAGTTCCTCAACTTCGGAAACCTTGAGATATACTGCTACGGTATGAAAGTTGACATTTGGAACATTTAAGAGGCTCTCTAATAAAGTTGTGTGTCAAGTTATGTCAGTGAATTGTATCCAGATACTGGTCCACACCAGGTCACGTGGAATACAGTGACTCAGATGGTTGATCAGACTATTTGAAGTGAACTGTGTGCTTCCCTCCCCACTCCCCCACACCCCCCCACCCTACGTTTCAAATTATCTGCATGTTGTTTGTCAGTCCAGCTTGGTTGCTAACACTCTCGCTTCTGGGCCAGAATGAGGTGGGTTCAAACCCTCCATCGGAGACATTAGCTCACAGACTAAACCAATGTATGCCATCTCTCTCTCTCTCTCTCTCTCTCTCTTTCTCTCGGTTTCATGATTCTTGCTGTACAGTACTTTCAAATTGTCAGCGAGTGATAATTTCTACGACGGGTCCCACGCCGTCACTGAACTGTACTCGATTTCTGCGCTCCTAAATACACTAATCGGTTTCCAGTTAATCTAATGTGGGCCAACCTTTCGGTTGCTGAGGGATGGATCCAGGATTTGAGAAAATATCCATGGACCGCACAAGGAATATTTTTTGTTTCCCTTCCAGAAACGTAATCTGTAAGAATCGTATCGAAATCCCATGTTTCAAATTGCGTAACTAAAGTATCACTTAATTTCACCATATTTTTACAGTGCAAACTTTAAGTAGACAATGGAAAACTTCTTACAAATTTTATAACACGAGACATCTATATTTCTGTGTGTGTGTGTCTCTCTCTCTCTCTCTCGTTCTCTCTGACTGCTTCGGTCTCTGTATTTCTCTCTGTATCTGACTCTGTCTGTGTGTCTCGACCTCGCTCTCGGTGTCTCCCTCCTGTTACCAGTTTGAAAGTGATTGGCAGGTTCTGCTGCTAACCGATGCCTCACATTGCTGCTCTCTTTCCTGTTGAATCACACCAAGCTTCTGCATCGGACAGACAGTGTCAGTGTGTTCCAGACAAAATCACCCCCTGGGTCAGATGTGGCCTGCAGACCTCCATTTAGACAACCCTGGGCTAAACTCTAAACTCTATTAGGAGTGGGGGGAAAAGCATACTGATAAATCAGCACAGATGTCAGACAAGCTAAGGTGAGGTTCAATTTGCCTGCTTTTTCAAGTGCACACGAAAGAGCGCTAAATAATGGTCCTTGCACTTAATATAGCAGCTTATCATGTTATCATACATCTCAAAAGCTCTTCACGGGACTTTCTGTTGGCGTATAGTGACTGTGTACAGTCACTATAGTGAGGTGATACACACACGCACACACACACATGCAGATAGAGCGATCACCACAATGGAGACAGAATTGAAAGCCAGAGAAGGAATGTCAATGTGTGATAGCAAAGCAAGGCAATCCCATGACCCCTATTGGAAAAGAGAGGGAAGTTTCTACCATGACCTGGTTAACAAAGCTCCAGATAATCTACAGAGCCATTTGTGGGATCCTTGTGGCAGAAAATGGCTGCTGTATTCTTCGACAAAGGCAATCACTACTTTAGCCGTAATTACCTATAAAGCTCTTTGAGATATTTTTGACATAATAAGGCACTGAAAATGCAAGTTCTTACTCAAAGCCCGTTGTCTAGAAGTGAAAAATGTTTCAAAGAAATGTGTTAATGTTTAATCCCTGACTGAGGTCATATTCTGGGTAGATTTGCCTTATTAATTATATTAATTGCATATTCCTCAGCCAGCTCTGACAAAACCCATTGCCTTGCTAACCTATCATGATGGCATTTCTTCTCTGGCTTTCAATTAGGTATCCACTGTGTTGATCGCTGCATGCAGAGCGGATAAGAAAATTTATTATTTTGTCCTCTTGCGTGCATCTTGCAGGGAAGACATTCAGCAGCAACTAACAATTCCCGTGCAATGTGCAAGCAAACAAGGTCAGGGTTCAGGAGAAGAGGAACTGGAATGTCATTGACAAAAGACTTCGAACGCAAGCATTGCCTCGGGCATTTAAGCAGTTTCTGTAGGTTCATTATATTGTATGTGTATATGTCACAAATCATCAGCCGCTGCACAGATGACCTGATTTTATTGGGTGGGGGAGAAAAACTTTTCCTTTCTTTTCCTTTAACAACTATTATCGATTGCCAGGGATGCTATTCAGCCGTGTGACTAAAAGGAGGGTGTGCAGTCAGCGAGAGCACATGGCGGATGATAGGACTTTAGCTGTCAGTGGGACGCAAATCGCAGCACATGCAGGAAAGAAGTACAACGTAAATTAAACTGTTAGCGTTGGCTGGGGTGTTTTTTTTGTTGTTGCTCATTTTGAAATCTATTTGTAGAAAATGTTCTAGTCAAGTAAGGGAACAGATTTTTAGAAATCTGTGAGTAGCAGTTTCACCAGAATTGGCTCTGTCCTTGGCTCCCTACTTTTTAACATCTCGTGGTGACATCATCCGCAGACATGGGGTCAACTTCCACATGTTTGGGGATGACACCCAACTCTATCCTTCTGACTCTACCCGTGACTCCAGGACCACTGCTGTCCTGACAGTTTCTATAGTTGATTGTCAACAAGACCGAGGCTCTCCTGATTGGTTCGTGCCAGCGCCTTCACGCATCAGGCACTGGCAGCATCAACCTCCATGGTTGCACATTCAACCTCAGCAAGCCAGTCAGGAACCTGGGTGTCTTATATGGTCCTCAACTGTCTTTCCTCCCCCGCATCCAAGCCATCATCTGCTTTGCCTTCCCTCACCTCCCCAATATTGCCCGACTCTGCTACTACCTCACACCACAGACCGCTGAAACCATTATTCATGCCTTCATCACATCCCGGCATGACTATGCTTGTCGGCCTTCCCAACTTGGAAGATAAGAGATCGTGTCCTCACATGGGGCTTGACCCCACAACCTTCCAACTCAGAGGCAAATGTACTGCTATAGAGCCAGCCTTTCATGTCAGAAGGCTACTACAGAGTGCATCTCTGGGTTTAATCTAAAGTGTAATTACAATGTATTTTGTTGGCAAAATGTTACGACAATTGAATTGTCTTTGGAATTTCTACCCATAGGTAACTGGTAACACAGCAGCCTTCATTGTCTCTCTGTATATGAGCGTTTGATATGGGTTACATATTGCTGAGACAATTAAAATATGGATTTCTGAGTGCACACGAACAAGAACATGTAACTGTAATTATTATTCTTACATTTAATTATCATCTGGAGAAGCACTTGACTGAAGGCATTCTTAGAATAAGGAATCCACCACTAACAAGGCATATAAAAATCAATGCACTTAAAGGAATGCGAGAAATGGAGTGACACAAATCCTTGCTTCGGTTGACTCCTATTTTGTCCTTTCACGAATTGTATTGTACCTCCATCCCTCACCTCTGGAACCCTCCTCACTTTCATCTTGCTCCCACCTTCTCTATCCATCTTTAAATCCTAAAAGCATATCTTTTTCATCGCGTTAATGGTCACTTCACCCTCTCCCAAACTCATCCCCATGAAATTGTTATCCAATGTGAAGAGCACTATAATCTGCTGTGATACCTCTAACTTTATTTCTTCGCATTTGACTGTGTCTTGCTTCCGCCCCAACTCTGTTTGTTTGTGCCTCTCTTTCTCTCAAACTCTGTTTTCCTTTTCCTTCCTTCTCAGTTGCCTTTGGGCTCCATTCCTCTCTGACCTCTCTTTTTCTAAAGGAAGATATTGCCCCCTTCTTCAAATCTGTTTGTGGGACACTTTTGTGTGCAATTAGCTGCTGTGTTTCGCCCACAAAATATACAGTCAATTCAGTTTACTCTGGGAGGCGTTTTGAGATGTCTCGAAGATGTGATAAGCTGCTATGTCAAATGCAAGAAATATTATTTTATCGTCTATCTCACTGTCAGCCTCACCCTGAAAATGGATGATTCTATAGCAGAGAATATCTGGCTAACATCAGGTTTGCCCACAAATACACAGTCACGCCATTTTTCAGTGCATCCTGTGAAATGTTTTGGGATGGCCTCAGGACGCGAAAAGCGCTACATTAAATGCAAGGATCATTCGGATTATCTATTTACAGATTATCATATAGATTATGAAGTCTATATGAAGGGGCAGATTTGCTACAGAAATGAAACAATATGAAAAAATAAACTCGATCAAAACTCTCCCACCGACAGTGGCTGAACTCTCCAAAGTGAGCGAAACTCTCTGCAGCACTTCAACAACATCCGGGCCTGCTGTGTCCATCTTAGGCAGATTCCACTGTATTTAAAAGTAATAAGCGTTCCCGAGTTCAGCTACCTGTAGTCCTGCAGCTCAGTGGTTAGAGCACTCGCCTTACAAGCGTGAGACCTGTGTTCAAATCCACGCAGTTCAGGGCGAAACCTTGGGCAAGTTTCCTTACTCCACACACTTAATAATAATCCCTCCAAAAAAAAACAATAATAAAATGGGTCATTTCAATCCACGACTCTTTGTGGGACTCTGCTGTGCACAATTGGTTGCTGCGTTTCGCCCACAAATATACAGTCTGTACAGTATATTCTGTGAAGCGCTTTGAGACGTCTAGAAGACGTGAAAAGCTGTATATCAAAATGCAAGGATTATTATATATTATTACCCTTCAGTTAGTTATGTGATGTTCAGCTCCAGCAACTTTCAAACCAGATGGAACGACGACAACTTCAGTTGACAGGAGGCCTTTTCCTTTCACGTTGGATAGCGTCCGAGTTGTGGAAAACAATTCTTTACTCTCTACTCAATTTGATCCTGGCAATTACTCATTGGAGCTGTTCTGTGTTCTTTTCCCATTTTCTTCACCCTCTGTTTCTCTCCAAAGTCACGGTCCCTCAGGGAGATTCTAATTTCTTCATCTCTCTCGCCATTCCACAATAGGACTGCGCTGTTGCTGTTGAGCACAGCAGTTACACAAATGGCACTTTACAAATTGAGGTCGCAAAAGATGCTTTGCATTTGCAGCAAGTATTGGTCAGTGCCAATTAAAACAATGCCCACACTGTGAAGTGTCTTTTTTTCCCCAAAAAATGTAACACTAATGTATTCATCTGCAATTTTATACAATAACCATTACTACTAATAATAATCTTTGTATTTGATATAGGCCCTTATCACATTGTCAAAATATCCAGAGCTTCACAAAATTTAGAGTGTAGTGATCTTATCAGTCCAAGATCGTTTGTGATATTAGTGTAAGATTAGTTGGAGATTTCATTGTTAAAAATAACTTGTTTTATTTGCACCGGTACATTGCCTGTATTCCGATATACATAGGGCAATTGGCAAATGCTTTTGCCGATAAAATAATTGAATTTTCTTGCAATTAAATCACGGACCTTCCTGCTTGCCTGTTCCGGTTCATGAAGATGTTACCGATTCCTTGGTACTATTTTGAAGAAATATACAATCCAGAACAACAATTACATTTGTACGGTGCCTTTCATGTTGGGAGGACGTCCCAAGGCGGAATATTTCTCCGTCGTTCTCCAAATGACGGATAGTGTGGCTCGTCACCCAATTGCGCCCACAGTGAATTCACTTTACAGTATATTCTGTGAAGCGCTTTGAGACATTCAGAAGACCTGAAAAGCGCAAGGATTTTTATTATTATTTTTATTATTGTCTCCATCGTTTGTCGCCATAAAAAAGCAAGACTCACCTCTTTGACAGTGCCTTTCGGCATTTCTCCTACTTCCCACCCTCTTTGGCTCCCTCCTGACTTGGGTGACAGTCAGCCATGTGCAACACTTTGGGACGTCTTTTCAATGTTGTATATAAATGTAAATTATAATGTATCTCAACAGTCATTGCATTGAAAAGTAACTCATTGCCTGCAGCACTTTGAAGCATTTGATAAGGCACTGTATCAAATGCAAATATTATTTATTACTGTAGGGAACCTATGGTTATAAATAATTTGCTCTTGCGCATCAATTTATTGTGTGAGGCACTTTGAGGTGAATTATGCGATAGAATCATAAATCAGAATCCTTGCATTTGATATAGCACCTTTCATGTCAGGAGGACGTCTCAAAGCGCCTCGCAGGATTCACTCAAGGTGCAGTGAATAATTTTGTACGTCCTGTGAAGTGGTCCACGAAATGCAAGTCCTGTATTAATGGTTTTGTCAGTACGAGTGACAGTGAGCAGCTGGGAATGCAATATTTGCATGCATAACACAAACAGTGCAGACACAGGTTACACCTGAGTACGTGGAGCAAGTTAAAAGTTCATCCCAGTCAGGAATGTTGTAGATTTAGCGGTGTCTAAAAATGATGCAGATTGAGGATCAGCCTGACTTGCACGCATTGTATTTTTCTTATTATTATTCTTATTATTGTATTCATAATTTTGGGGTAATTTCTCACCATTTTCAAGATACGTTTCTGAATAGGCAGCTGCATTCAATAAAAAGAAGTAACTAACGGCTGAAGCTCGCTCTGATTTACTTTTTACGTTAGATGATTGCTAGGATGTTACATGGACGATCATAAACCTTGCAAGGCACAAGGCTGGTGAGATATAACACCTCAGAGGGATAACATGTCATCCAAGATTATTCTAATACATCAATAGGAGACACAAGTCTCTCTATTACTGCATGATCACAATTAAAATTGAGGGAGAGGAGTGTATGTTTTTTTTTGCAACACACTGGCACTGAATTATCCCACAACTCTTTTGAATACTTTATTATTTTATCAATACGAAAATGATCCCTTGTAATTCTCTGTTAGCTAGTGGTTAGATTTTGTGCATACAGAATTTAGTGGCGTGTGTTTTTTTTTAAGTGGCAATGTGTGATACATTCCCAAAAGCGAGGCTTTGCTTCATTTGAGCACGTGTCATTTCAGTGCTATCATCAAATCTAAACTAACCTAACAGCAGTGGCCTTCGAAATTGATTCGATTTAGTGGCATTAGTAACTCTGGCTGTGCAGTTGATTTGATTACTTTTCCAGCAGACTTTTGCACTGTTACCACGACACAGCACTTAGTCAGTTGTGACCCTAGCACAACATTGAGTGAGACGTGCGAGACTTTTCCTCTGCCATATTTTTGAGGTTTGAGGAATTTGTGATTTATTTTTTTCGCGTGGGAGTTCCTAACCGGATTCCTGAATTCCGATGGTGGGGAGTATGAGAGAAACATGACTCGGAAACGGGATGACATTAGACTGTCATTCTCGCAAATTGCCATCACAGATTTTGCCTCTCATTTAAGAAATCTTGTTAGGAAATAGTGCAACGTAGTCCCCCGTCAAACACTTGAAAATGGCAACCGAAGCCCTCTTCAAACCCAGCTCCTCTAATGGCGAAGTGTGTGAGTGTGCATGCGTGCGTGCGTGTGTGCATGCATGCGTGGTGGCAATTGTTAGAACAATTTTCTCCTTCCAGTCTTAATTACAACTATTTTCTGCTTTCAAATATCATTAGATTGGTGGTATAAATGATAAACTGTACATTTGAAACAAAAGCTTTCACATCGGGCGGACATTTCAGAACACTTCACAGAGTACGCTTTAAAGTGACTTTATTTGGCTGAGCCATGTCTCGCAAACAGCCATGGGTTGAGGGACCAGTTTTATTTGAGAGATTTGTTGGTGGGGATACAGCGACACAGAGATGCTACCTGAAAACGATTCAACGAACAGAATTACAGTGAAGTCTCCTCATTTATTTTCAGTGCCCAAAATATTTTATAGATTTACATTCCCCCCACCTCCCCCCCCCCCACCACCAATCTTTTCACAGCAGAATGGTGTCGGACAATCAAAATAAAGAGATTGAAAAGAGCAAATTGAGCAGGTGTTAAAATAATAATAATACTGTTTCGATTGTGATGCTGATGCTAGTTTGAATTCCTTTACATTGTTGCTCGCATTTGCCTCTCAGTGATTTACCACATATCGCAACATTGGCAAAGACAGTTTATAACAGTTCGGGCCACAATATAACTAAAAGCAGGACTGTGTTATGCAGGAAACATAGGATCATTCCATTACCTTTCATGTGTTGTGGAGCTAACTATTTTCATGTCAACATCAATAGAATTTATTTATTTTTTTGCCTCAATTTTCACATTAATAGCTTATTGTTCAATGTTATAGCCTGTTAATGTAATACTTCTACCGTAAAAAAATATTTGCACTCAAGTACCTACACAAATAATGTGAAATATCTTGTTGTTGCACAATTGTACAACATGGTTAGTTACTGTGCTACTGTTTGTGTTCTGCTTATTTTTTTTAAACCGCTAATATTATTTTACAACCGAAATTAATTATGAGCTCTCATTGTTACTCGCAAATAGTGCATTTGCTTTTATTTTGGACAAAGTTTTAGATGGGAAAAGTAATATACGCAGGGAGTGCATGGTGAATAGGTTATAGTGAACATGCAACAGAAGTAATGGCTTTGTAGCTAACTGTCCTTCATTGATTCATCTGCAGAAAGCTAAATTAGATGGTATACAGTACACAGCTAAGGTAATGCATCATGAATACAGTAAGAAGTGAAGCTAACAAGCTGAATTAAACTGCAGCTGTCTCAAGTGTGCCTCAGTTTGCATTTTGTTGCACTTAATTTTTGTCATCCATTTCCTGCATTGTTAAAAATTATTTGTCTTTTGGACAAGATAGGTCATATTTCACCTGTTTGATAAATTCTTATCTGCTTCCAATGCAGCAGAATCTGCACTTAATTAATTGCTTGCCCTTTAATTGGACATATGTGTTGTGTACAAATTATGCACACAGTGAAACGTTACTTTTCTAAAGCCCTTTTTAAAAAAAAATGTTGGGCCAGGAAGCGTTCGATTATTCGGTAAGTGCGACGCATATAAAATAATGGCTAGGAAGGAGGCGGTTACAAAGCAGTCGTGTAATTGAGAGCTTCGGATAATGCCATAAACCAGCAGCAGTGAAGTTGGGCATTTAATGCACGTTATACGAACCAAGAGACTCCAGCCTTTATTTCCCTCCTTTTGAATTAATAACAAATGCAGTTTTCATTTTCTTTTTTGTGAGAGATGTCTGAAATCTTGGTGACATATTATTGGATGCAAACTCTTTGCACGGTACTGACAGGGGAAGTGAAGAAGATGGCTATCAATCACATGACTGGGAAAAAGGACATTCATTCCAAGGTCATTTTTGCAATAGCGCGCTAGATTATTCAATACTTTGTAAATATTGCAATAAGCTCATAAACTGTGGGCACGAAGGGAGCCAGCGCATGAATACTGAATCCATTCTTACCAAAGGCATTAGTCCGTTAATTTAGCCTGGGTCAGTCTATTGATTCTCCTTGTTTCACACCTTCCTAGACAGCAGTCCATCTATCACATCAACAGCTATTTTGCTCCAAATTAAGAATGATTTGTGCTCGTTTTGCGTTTTAGTCATCTTTCAGATCCGTCATGCCCCCCAGTGCCCTGCGACCGTGAAATCGGGGTCTAATTTACGGTACTTCTTAACTGAGGAATCTTATTAGCATTCCGTCATTAGGTAGATTTGAATCGGAAGGTAGGTTTGGTTGGGGGATGGGTAGGGGGTGGCGTTCTAGGGTGACTTATTCTGAAACTATTGTGTGACCCAGATTCCTTTTTGATGATAAGAATAATCTTTCCATTTGAGACAACACCTTTCATGTCGGGAGGATGTCCCAAAGTGTTTCACAGGAGTTATTGCAAAGAGTAGTGACTGAATTTGTGGATGAATGTGGCAGTTAATTGCGCTCACAGATTTGACCTGAATTTATACAGTACCCATCACATAGAATAATAGCCGAGTGCTTTACAGGGACGGGGTTGGACACCAAGCAAGGTGGGGGGTGGGGGAGGGGATGTGGGAATGGGTGGTGACCATAATTGATACAGCTGTGTCTCTCACACACACACACACACACATCATAAAGTGAATGATTACATTTATTTGGGGAATTGTTGGCCAGGACACAGGGAGAAAGTCCCTTCTTCCTTTTGGAAACTGATTAAAAAGAAACATGCAAATCAGACCGCAATGTCGGACTTTTTTTTTTGCTGTTGCAGCCCTAACAGGAAAGCGATTGGGAAAAATTTCCAGAGTTACGTGTGATAAGTAGTGAATACATTAGGAAGACCTGTGGGATACGATCCTAACCCACAAGTGGGCTGACCCGGTAATGCGTGAGCACTAAAACTGCGTGCAAGTTATCAGTGCAAAAAAAGTAGCATATAAATTGTATCCCACAGGTTTTCAGAATGCATTCTGCTCATACTTTACAAATGTTATGTATTATTTAGAAGAGTTTAAGGGCGCATCAAATTCCACTGCAGATTGTGGATCGGCTTGATTGATGTCACTGAGGGAACACATCTATTCTAAGATATGTGGCTTAGAATGTGAACACTTCGAATATTTGTCTGCGTCTTTTAATTATTAGTATTGTAATTTTACTCAATGTGAAAGGCGC
The DNA here is from genome assembly GCA_035084275.1 of Hydrolagus colliei. Lineage (NCBI taxonomy): Eukaryota > Metazoa > Chordata > Chondrichthyes > Chimaeriformes > Chimaeridae > Hydrolagus > Hydrolagus colliei. The sequence continues at coordinate 5,265,450 of CM068759.1, forward strand.
AATGTAAATGAAAGCCATCGCTGATCTTTTAAAATCCAATTCTCTTAAATAAGATTCATTTCTGCTTAAAAACACCAACATTTGATACAATGAAAGTAACATCAATGCAAATCTAAGGAGCTAAATGAATTGGAATCATTTTTTTTCTTCCACCAAACCAATTGGCTTTACTGTCACAAAGGCTTGTTCTCCTACTCTGGTACATTACTTTCACTACTTTGGCCAAGTGATAAGTTTTCCTCAAGGGCTTGCCCAAATTATTAATTAATGGGCATTTGATTATTTTATCTCGGTCCTTCCATAATGCCCACCCTGCCATCTTCCCATTGCAGCATTAAGTTGGGATTTTTAACGGGTCCAGTGTTATGGAAATCCTTTCTGGTAACCATTTCCAGTCATGCAATGTCCTCTTGGCTACAGAAAAACTTCCCGGTGTCTTTTCATGGCATTACCCTTTGAACTTGTATCCATGTGGGTTGCGTGTTTGATACCCTGCATCAAGACTGGAATCCTTCTGCCTCTCTGCTCCCACACTATGGAAGCACGTACCTCCGCCTTGCTTCCTCCCCAACGTGAAAGGCGCTGTACAAGTGTAATTTTGTTGTTGTTGTTCCTTAGGCTGATACTCTAGTGGAGCCCTGAGTGAGAACACTCCGATGGTTAGCGAGTGCTGACTTACACAACTGCAGAAACATGGTTGATGCCATTGGACTATATCATTTAAGGTATTGCCGGCATCAGAAGCAAAAGGTAATAAGTGGCTGAGAATATTCATGGGTTAGTTATGCAGCTAATTACTTGGTAATTTGGCCCTTAAGGTCTGCAGCAGTATCATGCATTATATCTAAGAATAAAATATGACTTATTTTTCATTGTGCTGCAAGCAGAAATGCAGTCCTGTTTCGTGCCTGGTGTTTTAGCCATGTGAAGAGCAAACCTTTACCAAATTGTCATTAAAAATACATGCATCGGGGAATCCACCAATGGCCCAAGGGCCAAAGAGGATCAACCTGTTCATAACTGGGCCATATAGACCTTAGGGTTCAAGGTTTCATTAACAATCCTTGCTGAATTAGGAGCAGGAGAGTGGGAAACACAAAATTAGTGATCTTGTTTACTTATGAGCATTTGTATGTACAGATATGGTCAGGGAAGGTTTGGTCAGGGAAGGTGTGATCAGGGAAGGATTGGTGCTTAGCTGTCATATGCATCTCCGTCTCCCTCTCTCATCCACGGTCAAATATGTTTCAGGTTCATGTGTCATTTTGTACCTTTCCGCATAGAGTACGAGTTTGTGGACTTTTAACACATTTTGTCTCACTTGTCGGGATTGAGATGTTTGAGAAGTCTGCCTGTTCAGGTGGAAGATAAATATCCCGTTTGGGCCTGCCAAGTTCATCGGCAAAGTTCACTGTAGTTTGCAATGTATCCCGTGAAGCGCTTTGAGACATTATCCCAAGGTGATAGGCGCTGCATCAAATCTATGGATTCTTACTTTTTTTTTACAATAAATAGTATACCAACAGTCAGTGAGGCCTCACAGATGAAGAAGTAAAGAGATGTAGTCTAATCCCGTGCATCTGTCGGAAGCAGGGGAGGTGAGCAAACAACATTGGTAAAAGAAAACAAATTTGCTTTGTAAAAATGGAAGCATTAAAGGGTTAATAATGCTACAAATGCACTAAAATACAACTGTCTGCTAAATATCCATGTCAAATGAATGAAGCGCATTCGCCATTAGATTAAAGGTTTTTTTTTAATAGAAAATTAAGAGCTCTATCTTATTTTCTTTCATTAACTTTACAGGCTACATATTAGTTGTGCATTAATTACTGTATATTAATTCTCACCATTGGCTTTAACAGCCTGCATTTGTCTGGGCACCGAAACAGCACCCCTTGATCATTCAATCGGGAATGTGTAGCAATGTTCATTAACTATAAATGAATGCCAGATATAGGACGAAATTTAATGGAATAATAGGTTAACATTTGAACTGGATTTCACGGCCACTGCATTATCAATGATAGTTCACATTGTAATCTGACGTCTGTCCGCATGATGGAAGCGTCATAAGCAGGGTTGAAGGATTATGACATATCGAGTCTTAACCTTATCGTGGGGCTTGGGCTTTGTAGAATGGCGTTGACAATCAACCTCATACATCCACAAATCAGGAGGGCGCTGATCGTGGGGGCAACCGATTTCTACCAGCAAAAGAGTGTGAATGATGCTCATTTCGTCACACAACTACAATCAGTTCAGCATCTCAAAGATCAGTTAAGGATCCGCCCAGACACACTGCTGATATGTTTTGCCACAATTCTACATCACGACACAAACAATACATAAATAATAAGTCTTTACTTTGAGATTTACTGTAATTATTATTATTGATGATGATTACTTTTTTCACATCAGGTGGACTTCTCAAGGATTTACTGTAACATGTAGTGACTGTATTTGTTGGCGAAACAATGTATTGATAGAAGTAAAAACAAGTGTATCTTCACAGCTAATTTACACTGTTAGTATAAAGTCGATAAAAAATAATGACAGATGGATACCGTTGAAATATTCATCAAATATAATATCGCCCTGGCCTGGACGTTTTGTTATAAGGTGTCCCCTTATTCAGTTCATTCACAGAAGTACAATCTATGGAAATAAAATTGAGATTTAACATTTAAACACAAAAGTGGTCAAAGCCTGTCTTCAATCGACTTGACGCTGAGCTAGACACTACGGACCTGGTACAAGATTTTCTATCCATTTCCTCGCATCTCTATGAATCTATTGTATGGAGGATTGCAGTTTTTTTTAACGATAACAACACAAAAGGCTGACATTTTCGGTCTTTAGTTTATTAATTAGGCAACCGACGCATTGGGTGGAAAAATGCAGTTAGGATGAGCTACGATTCATTAGCACGATGTTAACACGGAACCAGGGAAGAAACAGTGTGTGCATTTAGCCAGGAAGCTGTGGCATTTTATGACTGTTTAACATATCATTAATCATTTTAATAATCAACAGAATATCTGATTCCCCAAATAATCAATTTCCCAGAGTGATCACACATTTCAACTGTGAAATTCTCACCCGCACCACAAAAAACATATTCCGACCACAAAAAAATATTCCAGGCTTCAGAAAATATCCCATTTCGAAACAAAATATGCTACTACAACAGTCCACACCTGGTCCCTGAAGAAATGCATAAACCATTCTAGGATTAAAAAGTTATTTGCACCCCCACCAATCCCTCCACCGCCCCCACATCCCCCCACCCCACCCCACCCCAACTCCACGTCTTCAAACCACCAATGCATGTGACTTTATCAATGGGATTACTAAGCACAGACGAGAGGGATCTGCAGCCCTGAAATGAAATGCCTGCAATTTCCTTTGTTTGTTTCCTGTTCCAGGTGAGGTTTCTAATCCCCCACAAAAAAATTAGGGTAAACTCAGTCGGGAAACACGTTGTGGTTTGGCTTGAATGAACAGTAAGTTTTTTTTTGTTGTTTTCGCAGTTTGCCCATTCTGTTAATATTGCTTTGTACAGCAAAGTAACATCTCCGATTTTGCAAACTAAAAATCTATCCAGATGTCAGGGGGAACACAGTCCCATCCATCATGCGGCAGCCTGTCAGCCCCATTCCATGCGAAAGGAGGGGCTGCACAGGAGGCAAAGTCAAGGACTTTACCAAGAAACAAAAAACTTGTCACAATTATTTATGAGGCTTGCCGGGACACATAATGGGACACATCAAATAGCTGTTTTCCTTGCTAGCGCCCTCGCTTCCCGCACCCTTGAAAGCACTGTTGAAGTGGGTCATATCCAATTCCGCGTTACACATACAATTTCCTGAACAATGCACAGCACTCGTGAAGTGACAGTGACAAATACTCAAGTCCCAGAGTATAGCTACACACGCTGTTACATGAGTGATTGCGCCAATAATCAGGCACTGCTGTCATGTGAAAGAATTTGAGGCATTACAGGCACTCTCTACAGAACCACAGACTCGTATTGTTTTAGCAAATGGAAAGATTTTATTTAATAGCGGGGCAGTGAGTAGTTCTGATTCAATGTAATCGTTTAACCCCTCCCAGCCCAGAATGCTTTGCGAAACGACTCCGTTTGCACCCAGTGGTGCGCTACCGTTTGTAGAATCATCGCAACGAACCCTTTATCCACCTTGAGAAGCGCGTAAGCTTGTTCGGAAGAACTCAAATCGAACTTAGATTGTGTCGGGAGAAAATAATAATAATTGTTGCATTTGATATAGCGCCTTCTCACGCCGTTGAGAAGTCATGATGCACTTCACGGAATGTAAGCTCCCGTTTCTTGCGCTTTAATGGTGCATGTGTCTGTATGTGGTGTGTGTGTGTGTGTGTGTGTAATAAAGGCAGCTGTGAGAGCAATTCATCTCTTGTGCTCGGAAGTAGATAAATTAACGCCACTTTGTACATTAGGATGGTAAACTGCTTTATTCATGCCTGCTAAATTACGAAGCTGTAATCTGGGATGTAAATGGTTTTAATTTGGATGAAATCTTCTAGCTGCGGAGAGAGAATAATAAATCCATCTGAATCCATCTTAGGTTTCTAAAGCCAGATCGTGAAGAACTTGCAGCTTCAAACACCTTTCACTAATACACCTCTGAGAGGAGCTAGTTTCAGCAGGCTTTGCTGAGATATGTTAGTATCAGGACTTTGCATCAAGGAAATCTCAATAGTTTGTGTTTACCATATTGGTGCAAAGCTACTTTTTGCCGAATTAAAATGCCTGCTCAGTATAGGTCAGGATGGGGGAAATCAGACGCAATACAAGGCAAACACTAGGACTAGAGCCTTACTCATGTGAAGTCTGACTTGTCCTGAGTGCATTTTTTTATCAGGACGATTCATAAATGTGGAACCGCTGCTTTAGTTGTAAATAAACGATGGACTCTTTTAGAAGGATTTTATCCCGTCTTGTTGTGGAAGTGTGAACGGTTCTCTTCAACTATCAGCAGTTTATGTTGGCATCAGAGTTTAATATACTGTGATCTAACATTAGCGATTTATAATGGGATTTCCAAGTTATAAAGGTACAGCAGAATGATTCTTGTGATTGGCACTTGAAGACTTCTTGCTCTCTTGCCTGCACTGAAGTCTGACAACAGAGTATAGGTTGAGACACATTATTGGGGAAGCTTTGAAGGAGCTTCTCAGCATGTGACATGGCGGTGCTGACACAGTTGGTGGTGCTGACACAAGCTGACACAGTTTATCCTTTATGGTGCTTGTTATTTTAATCTATAGTAGAGTAACTTGAAGCTGGAATATGGATGGACCAAACTATAGCACTTCTGTTTTGTCCATCAATTACTGACAACATAATACCATACTGTGGTTCATCTTAAAAACAGTAATAAACGTTTCCCGATGGGAAGGACATCCACCAACATGTGTACAATGAACACTAACGTACTCTTGAATTAGATGTCAGTGTCCATTGAAGATGCTGGTATTTACACAGAATTTCCCCCCCCCCTACCTCCCCCACCTCCCATAATCCCCCTCATGTTTCGCCCTCAAAATACACAGTTAATTCACTTTGTAATACATTCTGTGAAGCACTTTAAGGCATCTCAATGATGTGATAATAAATGCAGGAATTATTACCATTATTATTATATATATTCACAGTAGCCAAGGTTCAATCCTTCGTTTCAGATGAGCAGTGGAAACTGAGGTGAATGAGGACAAAATTCAGCCAGGATTTCCACTCCTATGGAATCAAGTGATGAACATTACTAGAAAGTGTACATTATGCATCTCAGACGGTGTTTGGATTGGTATGAGTTTTGTGTGGATCAACAGCCTTCCCACACTCAGTTTGATCTTAACTCAATTATTTCTCAATAGAACAAAAGTAAATAAATCAGCAGCCTTAGCGAACAGCGTGTGTCACAGCCATTTGTTACCATACCCGACATGACAGCGTTCTTCAGGAGAACGGGGTGGTTTAGACCGAGATTGTTCAATATCAATGATTTTCTGATCATTTCATATCAATAAGCAATAACCAGACATAGAATCATAGAATCATAGAATCATAGAATCATAGAATCATAGAATCATAGAATTTTACGGCACAAAAGGAGGCCATTCGGCCCATCTAGTCTGTGCCGGCTCTTTGAAAAGAGCGATTTTTTTCCCTATTCCCTATTCATGACATTTCATGTGCAATGGATCACAAGAAAGTGTGGGAAAAGTCCCTTCATCTAGCCCATTTGGCTTCATTCCACAAAACCAACCCTGCTACCTTTTTCGTAACAGCCACAAACTATGTGTTAAATGAGTCTATTGCTCTTCCTGGTAACCTATTCCAGTAGCTATTTAGTCTATGCAAATAAATACTTCCTGGTCTCCTCCATCCTATGCATATTTCAAAACACAGCACTTGCAATTTATTTTGGTCAGCTGGGTGCGTGACGCATGCAGAAATCCATCAGAAGAATCCAAGCTAATCTGGGAGTTCCATGCATTCCATCTAAACATGGAAATTCCAGAGATATTTGTTGGAATGGAAATGCGCACTCTCTCCCTGGAGTGTTGGCAAGAGTATGTCCATCCAGTCAGCAGAATATTGAACTGCCCAGGATTGTCACAGGCACCAGCTTTTTTTTTTAAAAAAAGAGTTGGTCCCACAGTCAGCTCTGGGAGAAGCCACCCGTTCGCCTTCTGAGACCCTACATGTGTGAAGGGCACTATATAAATACAAGTTCTCCTTGTTATTGTTATACCATTAAAAGACCACATGTCAAAAGAGTTTAAGTTTCCTCAATGTGATACGTACATCAAGCTACCTGCTCTACATTGCTCTAATCCCCAAAGTAAAGTGACTTAGCTTCCTGCAGTATAAAACGCATGCCCTACAGTCGCCACAAGGGTCAGTTGTACAAAATTTAGATTTTTCCTATTGACTCGTACATAAAATAGTAAACTACATAAACACTTCCATCTGAGGAGTGTATTCACACTTCTATTCTACGCTGAATGAAGCAATGCACATTAAGCCATGCGTTTAAGGGATATTCTTTGCCATGTCCAATGTCACAAAGGCAGTGCTTGAGAAATCATTTTGATGGCCATTAATATTTTAAGATCGCCTAAAAATCGTCTAAAAATATAAAGGTAACTTTAGCCGAGGTTGGCCAGGAGTTAAATTAATCATGAAACAGTAGATTGCAAGAGTAGGATGTGCATCTGTGCTATTGTGATTGTGGGGCTCAAATCCATCTGTTGGATTGCCCACACACATGCAATGAAATTCATTACCAGTCTGCCTATTGCTGGATGACATTCCATCATTCTAACGCTGATTCTCCTTGAAGATAATAATAATGATAATCCTTGCATTTTATATGGCATTTTATTTATCACGTCTTTGAGACATCTCAAAGGGCATCACAAAATACACTGTAAAGTGAATTGTTTGTAGATTTTGTGGGTGAAGCGTGGCAGTCAATTGTGCACAGCTGTGTCCCAAGAATAGTCGTGGATTGAAGTGAGCAATTTTTTTTAAAAAAGGAATTATTACGCAAGAAAAACAATTCATCAATCGACTAACAACTGGATTCCTACTTACTGCTGGCTAAACAGAGCATGTGGAGTAAAGAAATTAGTCCAATATTTTGCACAGCTGGGAATTGAACCAAGGTTTCTCGCTTGCAAGGCGAATGCTCTAACCACTGAGCAACGGTGAATGCATGCCTTCCTGTTGACTATCTTACATCAGATCTGGACTCTTGGTAATGTGATGTGCTGGGGCCAACGTACGATCGATTTACAGATCCCGGTAGAAGACATGCTTACGTATTTTATTTCTTCAAAAAAAAATCCGACAACAAATGGAAACTAGATAGCATTACATCCCAATAGGTCTGGTTTGGCTTAGACTTTGCACACGCTTAATTGGAGCTGCAAGATGTCTTCAGTTCTACGTGTCTGTTCCTCAGGCTGTCAGTCCCTGGCACTGGGGTGCTCATGGAACGGAGAGAGAAAAGGAAAGAGAGAGCGAGAGAGAGAAAAAGGAAAAAAGTTTTGAAATCCAACTAGGAAAAGAGAATTGTTTTAAAAAAAGTTACATCAAAAAGGAAGAGTCCAATAAAAACTTATTGGAACTGATTAAGCAGATTGATTGTTTTTGGCTTGAAGCTCCAGGCAGCTCAGTAAATAATTTACGAAACTTTGAAAGCAGCCTTGCACGGACATTGGAAGATCGAATGCTTACATTTATTGGGGAGTCAGAAATAGTCGGCAGTTCTTTAGGGAATGTGGGCCATTCTGGGTGCAATGGTGTGTCAGACTGGCTCAGTGGTAACATTCTCGTCTCTGAGTCAGAAGGTTGTGGGCTCAGGCCCCATGTTGGGACATGGAATCACTCAATCTGAGCTGATTCTCCTATACAGTTGCTGGGGTGTGTTTTATTGTCAGCAGTGCCATCCTTTGGATGAGGTGACAAACTGTCGGCTTGTTCGAGTTAAAGACCCTTTGGCACTATTTGAAAAGAGAAGGGAGTTTCTCCTGATGTTCTGGCCAACAATGCCCCCGGATAAATTAGTCACTCACTCCACGGTGCATTGCTGCGTGCGACTGACTTCTGCAAATTCGCCCACAAAACACATTGAGATACAGTAAAACCTCGATAATCCGACATTCTGAAAGCCGGCAACTCCCTATAACCAGCAAGATTTCAAAATACATACAGTTTCCGATTTTTTTTCCGATGTCCGGTAAATCTCCCAAAGTTCGACACAGCTGCTTATAAAGTTCACGGAGCGTCGCCGCTCTGTCGAACCACGTAAACGCTTTCCTCTTTAATACACATTTACCTGAGATCCTATTTCCCAATAGTTGACTCTCTTCACTTCTCATATTCTGGGTGACTATCTGGCGGAGCACTGCAATTCATCTTCGGAGTGTAAACTGAGGAAGTGGGGCCTATCCTTGAACTCGACAACACATGTTTCTGGCGTCACTCCACGCATCAACTTGAATCGCACGTTATGATGTATCCTAAAGGGACCGAATGGCCTCTGTCTGTGCTGGAAACTCTCAGCGATTTTACGTGGCATTCACTGCGTGGCTTCCAGGGATGTATCATCACTGCATCGCTTAAGCTAGGAAAAATAAACATAAGAAAGCGTTTTTCACTGCAGCGTCTGCCCAATCATCTTTCTTCCTTGTAATTGGAGAAAAAGTGTTTTCGTCCTTAACTGCTCCCTTTTTGTTTATCCTATAGGCAATCTCTGCACAATTCCCGAAACCCAGTCCATTCCCCAATCTAAATGCAACATGGAGATCTTGATATAGTGCGCTTCACGAGGAGTAGCATCTCGGAGTGCTTAAATACTTAACAAAGTTTTCCTACTTTGTGTCACTCGTCTTGTTTCGCTTACGCCGGTATAAAAATAACAGAGTGCACTCTTACTTCCATTGTCTGAATTCACAAGCAGCATGGTTTACACAAAGGAAAGTACAGCCCCCACTGTTTGGAACAGTGTGTAGTGATGCATCACTGGAAAATTCAAATCCTGGCCCAGGAGCCGCTGAATGCAATAATATGCTGACAGACCTGCGCAAAATTGAGCATCTCTCTGTTAAAACCTAAAAGGACAAATTACTTTCCTGTAAACTTACTTGAAATCCAGCTTTAACGAAACCGCACTGATACTCAGACAAAGTATGAACCCCATGGCACTGTGATGACTATGATTACTTAGCTCAGTCTACTAATGGATTTGATGTGCAGTTAATGAATTCATAAGAGTTGTATTGGACACGTACCAAGAACTCCTCAATGAATGTAATGTATCTGCTGTGTAAAATCTCATGCTGCATTATGTTACAGGGATCTGGGAGGGTGCTGTTTGATTATTAAGATTTATGGACCACTGGAAGGAAGGTTTGTCTGTGCTTTATACCTTTAAAAACGCAATCGAAAGAAGGTTGAAAACAGCGAGGGGTAATAGGCACTCTTGAGCGAAGAGAGTATGGAAATGGGTGACCGCTGAACGCATTCAAGAACAGGCATCATCAGCAATGCCATATGGCATCCAAAGACTGGGAGTCTGATTCTTTATGCTAAAGGATACATTGTAATCACTCTGCACTTTTAATTAGGGTAAAGGCTGTTCAATTTCCCTGAGAACAGGATACACAGGTTCTCTTTGTCCACCTGCAGTGGAAGCCGAGCTGGTCGTGAATCACGTCAGACATTAGATAGATTCAGCCAGCAGACGGGACTGGGACTGAGATTTCTTGTGCCCAGTCACTCTCTCTGGGGCCTGAGAGCAAATGTGTACAAGCAACTTGTAATGACAATTGTAAATTTTGCTCACAACAATAATAACAATAGCTTTGCTCCACAAATATACCGTACGTTCTGTGAAATGCTTTGAGAAGTCTAGAAGACTTGAGAAGCACTATATCAAATCAAATTTAATATAGCGCCTTATCGCGTCTTCGAGATGTCTCAAAGTGCTTCACCGGATATGCTTTAAAATGTAGTGACCGTATATTTTTGTAGTAATTCGGAGCATGTAGAGTGAATCTCAACAGTGCAAATTGCAGTGGTTCTACTGGCCTGGAGGAGAAGGGGTTCAGGCAGATTTCTTGTACTAATAACTTTACGATCACAGGTTTCTGATCTGATAAATGGTGTCATTATATTTTTTTTAAATTTAAATTTGCACCATAGAATGTGAGCATTCAACCTATCAGATCAGTGCAGCTCCTGCCACAGTCCCAATAGAGCAACTGATTATAATCCCTTTGCCTGCTCTTTCCTATAATCTTTGATATGATTTGCCCCCAAATGTATTTATCTAATTCCCCCATAAATGCTATTATGTGCTCAGCCATTTGTGGTAAAGCATTCCACATCCTAGCAGTGGTCTGTGCAAAAACAATTTCGCGGGGATTTTCACATCACATCCCCATGAAAAGTACAGCGTGAACTTGGTATTGCCTTTAACTGGGCTCCCTCAGTGGCTCGGACAATAAGCTACACTGCACAGAAGTTCTTCAGATGTAACAATAAGTTTTTTTTACTTGAATGCTGGTCGAGTGCTCCCCATTGTCAGCAGGCAGCATTCCTTGGGCTGCAGTACCAGATCAGTGACAAAATAAAATTCTGATGCCCTCAAGCCCAAAACAACCCGTCCGTGCACATTTTCAGTCTTTGGAAACAAATATCTTTGCTGCATTTCTGAGCACGGTTGCCAATTTGGTCACAAATTGTGGTAAATTTGTCTTGGTATCGCAAAGCTGCATGTTATGCCACGTTAAACCGAGGTTCCTATCGTCTGCCTGGTTAGGTGGATGGATGTTAAAGATACCGCCGCACGGAGAGAAGGGAGAAAGGAGTTTCTTTCAGTGTCAACAGTTCCCCAGCTAAAATTGATCAGTCACTTCAAAGCTGGTTTGTGGGACATTGCTGTGCACAAATCAGCTGCGTTCACTTACAAGCTCACAGCCACTACACTTTATAGCCCCCCTTCTCTAATGCCTGTGAAGCCATCATGAGATGAAAGGTGCTTTATGAGATGCAAGGATTAATTATTCATGATAATTTTTCATGTAATTTTGTGTAGAAAATTCAAGTGCCAATTATAGATATTATACCATATTTGAATAACAAACAATATTTGGTTTGGCCTGCAAGGTATTCAAGCATCATAAAGAAAAGCAACTTCTCATTACTCTGTTTATTGACATTTTTATTGACATATTTCCTTGGTATGATGTTAATTTGCTGAATTCAGAAATCTCATCAAATTCTACCAAGCATAGTTTGGGTACAATAGTGTGTTTCATTCATTGCACAAAAACTCTGTAATATGCATTTCGGGATCAAGTTCATATATGGCAGTGACCAGGAGTATTTTTTGAATGCCCATATTGTAACTGTGCTCTGAACTCAAGCCTGCCTTATGTTTGATGTAATAATTATATACAGAAGAGTTTAACCACAACCCAAAATAATTCACGCTTTGAAGGTTTTCATTTTATCAGATGTAAGGTACCATGCCCTTATATTTTGGAACATAAAGTATTTTGTTTGATAAAATGTGTCCTTTTTCTGAAAATAAAGAAAGTTCTTCGTTAATCAGAAGCTTAAAGGAAAGTACCTTTTTTGATGCATGGCTCTGGTAGGATTCATTGCTGAGTGCTATCTGTACTTCCATAAGCTTTTTTTTTGGTCAGCCGGGTGCTTGACACATGCAGAAACCCATCACCATGCTTAAGAGTATCCAAACCAGATTGAGAACCCCACATTTGTATGCCGCTGGTAGAAATAGGGGACATTGAGAGTTCTGTTGGGTTTGAGGCCAAAATTAAGATGATTATCAGGTACAGATGATTATCTGGGAAGAGACAAGTCTCTTCCCAGAGCTTCCTGATACCCATTCGTCATTACATTTATGGCCCCAACCACATACAGTCAACTCTACAGTACTAAGTGAGATGCTATCAATGTCATTAGTGTAAACACAGGGGTACATGAAAGGAATTTCAGATTACAAGAGAAGAGCAGATGAAGACGGTCCTTCAGTTTATTTAATCTCAGTCATCCAGAACACCAACTATATCAAACTGTTTTAAATCCAGTGTCTGGGTTTTGTTGAACACTGGACCACAATTCCTGGTAATGAGTTCCAATGCATCACTCTTATTAATTTTTATTAACGACCTCAGCTCTATTGGGAAAATTTCTTCTTGTCCACACCTGGTAATGGGAACAGGTCAAAGAAAAACTGGGAGCTCAATGTGGAAAAGCAACCATAAAAATGGCTGTGAAGAAAACTCGGGTGTTCATGTGGTGATTTCTTGGAGGGGTCAATGTTGGCTGGAGTCAGTCTCCTCTTTTGCTTATGCTGTTTATTCTATGAGGATCCCCACGTCTCAATGGAGGCTGTTGTCTGATTATTTTACTGTTATTCATACTGAACTTTGCTCACTGAAATCAGGCGTGTGCATCTATCAATGCAAAATGATCACAGGAGGTATAGTTCCATTGCACTTTCTCTGGCTAGACAAATGCCATGGGGACACGCAGTAAATTAATCAATTCATGACAGGGCCAAACAACACTATTTCCATCACTGATTTACTGTTCACCAGCAGAATCTGTCTAAAAATTCGAGACGTCCAATCCAAAGGGAAGATTTGATGCACTGATGTCTTTCATGAATATATTGAAATCATGTTGCCTTAATATCCACTTTCCCTTTTTGCAAGGAGAGTATACTTAGTACAGTGATCTGAACTGTGTGCAGTTCCACCCATAACTACATGCATGTCAATTTAATCTCCTGCGTTCCATCATCAGTCATGGATAATATCACCAGTTGGAAAGCTACACTCTACCCAAATTATTTCAAATCATGTTATATTGCGATGCAATGAATGCTAATTATTTTTAATAGGTAGAACCAGCAAATGTAGATACTGTGTACATACAGGATGAATAGAATGGCTGGTCTAAAACATTTTCCATCAATTTCAAATGAATAGCATGTTTAGGGGTCAATTAAAAAAAAATTCTTGCTGTTGATATTCAGAAGACTACATTGCATCTGAACAAACTACAGTGCATTAAGTCAATGCTTATGCTTTTGTTTAGGAATTTGAGGGATTGTGTACTCAATGCAAGGTCCACACCAGCAATTGAATTCTCCCAGAGTCACTTATGAATTGGAACGATTACCTGCAGGAATTCTTCTAACTGAATTCTCAAACAGCAGTCTATGAACACGCAGAAGGTTTTACGTCCACTCAGCCTAAGACTAAGTATCCCAACTGCAGAAAGCCTCAGAGATGGGAACATTTGTTCTGCATTATATGGCTTCCAACAGCAACTAAGTGCCTTAATTGCTGTTTTCAACAATGTGTATAATGACTGATACCTGCCACTGTATTCAGGGGGAAACATTTGGCTTCCTCTTTCTTGATATGTGCATTACCACGTGGCTCAGAATCCAATTTTCTCCCCGTCACTTATTATTGTAGTGATTTCCCCAGGAGAGGGTAAATTTCCCCACCAATGCCCTCCCTGAACATCCAGCTTTGAAAGAGTCAATTGCATTTCCCCTTTTTTTCCCTTATTATTCTCCACAGCGCTTGTGTAAAAGTAAGCCGCCTCTTTGATTTACAAATACTTTGCATTCTGTTCTTAATACTGTGATCCTCTGTTTGGAAGCTGAAATTTGGTATGCTTCCTTTCAGAATAAGCACTTCTGACAGCTTGAAATCCTGCCAGATAGTTAGGCAAAATAAATCAAGCTCAGATGTTTAGCTGGCTAAATAGTCCTTTTGGCCATCTATAAAAGAATTGTTGACGGATACATGGAAACTAATGACAAGGGCTCAGTTTAATATAAATTTCATATTGCTGAAATGTAAAATGTACCTTTCTTTTGGCATGTTGTCTATTAAAGCAGGAGATCACAGTTTTACATTTCCTAAAAATATATTGCATTTTTACCTTTGAATTATGAAGAAGCCTATTTTCTTGATTATGCGAGGGTGCAGGAAAAACAGAGTGCAGGAAAAAGATAATGATACTGTAGAAAGTACTGTGGGTGCACATTGGGATTAATTTGGATTTCAGATTCAGAACACCAGCAATTTTGATTTTCACAATCCAGATGTGGATCCAATATCTATATTTAAAAATTATTTGCAGTTCAGTGTTTTTGTTTTAAAAAAGATTGAATAGGAAACACAGCTACTTAGACCACCAGGGATTTGAATACATACCCACCACTAGATTGCCAGTGAGTCAGACATAGGCCTAGATTGCCAAGGAAAACAGATGAATATCCATCACGGGTTGTCATGGAAAATGGACAAACACCAAATAAATCAGCATGATTACTTTTAGTACCACAAATAAAGCGTTATTGGAAGTGCACATAAGGACGCAATGCAGCAAATGTCTTCTTGTGCATCCAGATTTTCTAAAAGAAAAAGGGCCAAACTGAAATGGGTTAAAAAATTTAACATCTTTTGGGATTTGGTGCTACATACTGGAGGCAAGGAAAATGTGGTTAATTCAGTAAAAAAAAACTTAACAATGAAATCATGATTGGTGATTGTAACAATTTGGCCTATAATTTGTACCTCCTGTTTGAATAAATGAGTTACATATTAGCGACCATCATCAGTGCACCGTTATGCTGTTAATAGCGCTCTGAACTACAAAGCACATTCAAACCACATTCAATGAATCCATTGGCTTACTTTGTAACTACCTATAGCTCCTGCTCGCGGGCTTCCCCTTTCTTTGACTTCTAATGATTCCCCACGGAAAGCGTCCACAATTTTCTCAACACATTCATCGACCGAATTAGAACAGTGCACCTAAGCTTTGCTTCTTGGTAGGCAGAAAGACAGCTCGCTGCTGTTTCACAACCCACCTTCCAAACGGTGTGTCTGCACCTTGTTTTTCCCAGTTTTACCTTTGTCTTGCCTTGACCTTCACAAGACTGGAGAAGTTCGCCCTCTATTGGAAACCTAAGTGCTAATGTTTGAATGGTAACTTGATGTTCAAAGTCAAGCCACTCTCTGAGCTTGGGGTTCACAGTTACTGGTGTAATATTTAAACATTACAGAAGTCTGATTTTGTTTCAGGTTGATAAAACGTAAGCTTCCAGACAGTGCAATGCGATCACTGATGGGGAAAAACCACGGCTACTTTATTTGTTATTTTTTTGTGAAAGAAAACAACAAATAGCGTAGTCGATCTGTAAAATCCGATGTAGCTTCTTAAATGGAAATATTGACTTCATTTCCCATTCTATTCTACGTGAGCCTTTTTAACATGGTGCGACTTCTCATTTGGATCATAGTATTTTTCATGGTAGCTGAGAAGCAGTTGACAGCCATACACATCAGGATTTGTAATGGCTTCTGTCAGCTCCTGTGCTCAGAAGTCAATAAACTGCTTGGATCATTAAAACACACTGGGACATATTAGATGCAGGTTTCTATAACACGCAGCTTTGTGCCTTTTGAAGTTGTATCACAAAAGTTCTTTGAAAGGGCATTTTATTTCAGCTTTTAACCCCTAGATGCCCATTTTGATGTAACAGCCACCACCATTGCCATGTATGACGTAGTTGAAATTCTGCTCAAGTTTAATTCAACAATGAGATTCAACTTTACTGTAAATGCTAAATAATCAGATGTGGGGAAGCTGGAAATGATCAGCAGATTAATTTACAGCAAATTTCTTTATGTTGAGAGATCAAGATGTAGACAGTGCTTTGCTTATAAATGGTTGGGAGCATTTAATGCTAGTAATAACAGATTTTGTGGCAGTGCAATTGGATGCACCATCGTTCCTGCCAGTTTGGATTCCCCACTGGCTGGTAATGGCTAACAGCAATGCTTACTGCCAGTCAATACGAGTCAATTAAGCTCGCTGTGAAAGAGTAAAACAATGTGGAAATGGTTCAATGATATGCTTTTAGCATTAAACATTGGTATACTTGGTGCAGGTTGAAATTGGATTTAGTGCCACACAGCATTATACAGAAAAATGGTCATGGAAGCATAATCCGTTCCAATTACTCACGTGGCAAATGCTGAATATGATGATGATGATCAACCCGTGAGAAAAAGGCACCTTTCAAATCCTCCATGAATTACCTGTCTCATACTAAAAGCCAATGCCTAAGATACTTCAGGCTCAACTGACAACTCCTGAATGAAAGATATAAGGAACTGCAAACTGCACGAACATCTTGCTGTCATTTATACTAAAATACCACTTACCCTGAATGTGACAGCACCCAACAACTTCTTTGCTACTGGCTGATTCCCGACACCTTCCTCTGATGAAGCAGCCAGTCTATCGTGCAGATATACACTAAATAAACCTGATGCAGACTCCCTTCCCCCAGCGCTGCATGAAAAGTGCCGTGTATGTCAACTCGAGACAAAGGGACTGAACCCAAGAATGGAGGGAATGTGAATTTACAGTTTGGCTGAGAGGCGGAGGAAAGAGACAAAAAGTTCCAGAATGATTCAGTGGCTTTCCAACCCACAAGGATGGCAGAAATGTCAAAGACATTTGAAGTTTTTTTTTTGTATCATGATGGGTGATTCTATTCTCTTGTAGATCTTGGACACTCTATTCCAGTTGAGCGAAGCTATGAGTTGCACTTGATATAGCACCTTATCATGTCTTCGAGCTGTCTCAAAGCACTTCAGAGAATATACCGTAAAATGTAGTGACATTATATTTTGTGGGGAAAATATGTTTATATTCTGAATGTAGTAGGATTTTATTGTAACCGGTAACCACTTCTGGTAGGAGGTGGGCTGGTGGGGATTGAGTTGGTTATTGGGAAACTTTTGGATCTTTACATGATAATAACAATAATAATCCTTGAATTTGGTAAAGCACCTCATCACATTCGAGATGTGTCAAAGTGCTTCACAGTTTCAAAAGTGAATTGGCTGTATATTTTGCGGGCAAAAGGCTAACAAGCAGCTTCGTGAACTTAGCAACTCTCCACAATGTATTCATTAAAAACAATCAAAGAAAATAAATCAGCTGAAAATTAAAGATGTATGTTGTTTTGTGATTCTACATATATTATTTATAGGACTGCAAACAATCTAATCGATTGCATACAGAAAGAGGTTATACCTTTTGTTCCTCTGCTATGATCCAATATAGCAGAGGAACAACAGATTGGTCTGAATTTGTTTGAATTGGGAATTATAAAAATAATATTTCTTACATTTGAGATAGAGTCTTCCATGTTGGGGTGGGGAGTGGGTGGGTGGCGGACATCTCAAAGCACTTCACGGGATTTTCACTGTAAAATACAGCGAGGTTCACCTGTAAAGGCAGATGGTTTAGACATCTAATTCGAAGGCGACACCTCCAACAATGCAGCGTAACCCCAGCAGTACACTTGTGTTTCAGTCTAGACAATGTGAGTTCCGAGCCCTGATGTAAGCCTTGAACTCATAACTTTCTGATTGAGATGCGAGATTGCAACCCACTGTGCCAGACTGACACATGACATTCAGTGAGATGTCACAATCTGGTTCATTTACAAGTACAGTGTAACTTTCAGTGAAGATAATGTATCTGGATTCATCTGAGTGAATTGTATAGACCACTTCATTCCTAACATGACTATATCTTAAGCTGTCTTCATGAAGGTGGATGGTGCAATACAGTGTCAGGAGTTTCTCAGTGGTTTCACGACTGCCAGGTTAATCCATTAGTAGATTGTGGCCCTTGCAGTTGTTTGAAATTGATGTTTCCCCTCTCAAAAACAATATAATTGCATTTATTTCATGCACACCGATACAAAAGCTTATTGATCGCACAGACAGGTAAAATAGTATCACAGCCTCCGATAGTGAGCAGCCCATTTATTTACTGTGGTGAGCTCCCATATAGCGGGTCTCCATTCAAAATGAAAAATCCTCGCTCAATATCCTTACCTACGTGCATGCAATCACACTCTCTTGATAGGGAAATTAAATATTGTTAATATGAACAACTAGAGCACAATATTTCGGCATTTAATTCCATGTGGAACACAGAAATCACTTCAACTTTACAGGTGCAATGTTTGGTTGACATAAAACATTTTTGCTCGCAGGATTTATTTTAGGATATGCAAGAGAGATAAAATAGAAGTGCTTTCCGAAGCTGCTCAGAGTAACATGTTGTCTTTGCTCTGTAAATGTTGCAGGCTGCTCTGTTTCTAATTTAATATCTGTCTTGCACATCATCTAGCTCATGATATAATGAATCCCCTCATATACTGACACTTTGTCATGCCATACATGTTTCATCGTGAAGAGTTCCACTGTCAAACCAATATTTCTCAAACCTTACCTATAGGCTTACACTGGTGGGATGGTTTGTATATCACATTGTAACTAGCACATAAGTGTGTGTATTTTATGCAGCAATCCACTGCAGGTCAAGTTGAGAATGTCCAATGTTTGTCTCAAAATAAAGGCTCATAATCAAGATTGGCTTTAAAATGAGCAATTAAAAAGAACAATTACTCTAAAATACGTTTGGTAAATTAAATTTCCTTTAAACAGCTGAGCATTGACAGGTAATAATAATACAGTAGTGTACTTGTGTTTGTTATGGGGCCTTTCATGTCGAGAGCACGCCTCAAAGTGCTGTATGTTATATACTGTAAAGAGTAGTGACTGTGTGTCTTATAGGTTCAAGGAAATGCGAGTATGACTGGCAGTGAATCAGAGAGAACCAATGTTTACAGTGAAATAATGAGATTGTTGCAGAATTCCGGGATAATGGCTATCTTATAACTCTTCCCTATGATGTGCAATCCTAATGCACAGTTAAAAAAGAATACTTTTGATAAAGTACACTGCAACCAATTCTTCAGATGCAAAGTTGCAATCATTTATATTTTTAATCATTTAGTCTTTAAAAGGAGACTGTTGATCATTTGGTCAGATCCAGTGATGGGAAGACAGATATTCTGGAAACATGATATTAAATGATGTGAAGGGTCTTCTTTAAAACAATAATAATAATTCTAATCCTTGTGTTTCATATAGCACCTTAGCACATCTTCAAGGCATCCTCAAAGTGCTTCACAGGTTATACTGTAAAGTGGAGGGACTGTTTATATTGCGGGCGAAATGTGGCTGCCTGTTGCGCACAGCAGCATCCCACAAACAGTCATGGATTGAGCAACTTGTGATCTGGTTATTAAAAATACTACTACCTACATCTCGGTTGAAATCAGCTGCCTCAATATAGATGGGGTATCCTAATCAATATGCTTCAGCTCCACACTATATTGTCGCTCTATCAAAGAAGCCAAAACCTTGACTTCTGCAGTGGAATATTTATTAATCTTCAGAGTGTTCTCAAGTTACCTTGTTAAAAATGCTAACAATATAAATTTACAGATTTATTATGCAATGTGCTTCAAAATTGGAGACAAAAAAATTCTTGCATCTTTTATTTGCAAATGGTTAGTTCAAGCAAGACAGTAAACGTAAAAAAAAAAGAGATTGTTTTCTGTACACGGTGGGCCCAAATGGCACTAGGTCATGTCTTCTGTAAAATCATAGTTTTGCAAAATTCCAATTTCAGATTTTGTCATTTTGGGACACTAACTTCATTTATCTTGCCAATACGAGGAGACTTGGCTATGTAGGAGAATATTGTGCAGATCGGAGATCTAACATATAGGGCAATAATGGGGATATTGCTATTTTGCACTTGTTTTTTTCCTGAGGGATCATCATCATATCTAGGGCATCTATCACCTCTCCTTTGGTTGCATCCACACTAACAAAAAGGCCACCACCTCTAGCAAGAAATGCCAAGTGGAACAAAAATATGTTTGTGTGTTTTAGTGTTCAGAGGAAGTTCAGGACTCAAAGGAATTTGCTTTTATAAATAAACACAATTTCAGCAGTATACAAGCCAGTGTGAAAGGTTAGAATCATGTTGTGTTGCAGCCATCCACAGTGGACTTAGTTTGAGGTCTGCAAGCCATTTCTGCCATGGGAATAGCCCTTTCTGCGCATTCAATGCAAGCTTTGTACATTCACTTATTTGGGGATTCAAGCTGCGCTGGGCAATTCATAATAAATGGCATTATGGGAAAACAAGCCAGTAACCGAACATTTATGCAAATGTCTACAATGCTATACATGATAAGGCCAACGAGTTCAGACTTGGGTCTGGTAGCATGCTTTTCACGCTTACTTCTCATAAGAATGGACACACAATTGAGCAGTGCAGAGAATGAATGTTTGGGATTAGAGGAATCCCTGGACAGTTGAAAACATTTATAATAATCTATCATTGGTGCAAACACCGCTAAAAATTCAGATTGTATTCGGAATTGATTCCTGAACTAAACGAGCAACAATGTGTTGAATTTTGGACTTCATTAAGCAATTTTTTTTTGTTTTTCCTTGCAAGTATTCTTGTTGCTTTATAATGTTAAAATTTAAAATCCTATACAAAGAAACAACACAAGAGATCAGTGCTCAGTCTGCCCACAGAAGTGCTCATGTTGATATCCGTTGTATAATTGTAAGGAATAGTAAGGCTGCTTTAAGTAATTGAAAGCTACAAGATAATGTAATTCATGTACAAATGATGTGTTTTTTGGGTATACAAGTTGAACTTTGACCCCTGATGTCATTGCATTTATAGATCTACCAGTATAATTTTGGCATTCACCTGTAGAATAAGTGAGTGCCACGGTAACATATCATCGAACGGAACCAATGGTAGCCCGGGTACCCAACACTACCAAAGGTTATTGACATTTAAGCCTTTAATGACACAATTTATTTTCTGGAAAAATATCAGACTCAGTGAAGTAATGCACAAGGGTCTAAAATGTTAGCATACTTTGGTTTCTTTGTTAATTACATAAATAAACATGCCTGTTTGAGTGTAAGCTTGCTGTTCAGTTTATGTGTATTTGTGAGACAGACATCGCTAGACATGGATTGACTATCATGTTCGAAATGCATTCAGAAATGCATTCAGTCCATTCTCATTCCTGCGAAATGGTTTGAGAAGTCCTTTCGAGGTGAGGGGAGCTATATCAAATGTAAGGATTATTATGTAAAAGTCGATTTTAACGTGCACTTCATAAAAAAATGCTTCATAAATGGCTTCATAAAAATGCAAATGTGGTTTTGACTTATAACAGCAATTAAACAACATTTTATACATGTGTCTGCCTAGACAATAAAAAATAATAATTTGTATTAAACCATTTTAATTGAGATGTGGACCAAACGATTAGCGTGGACAAGTCACTATCTAGTTATAGTCTAATTCAAAACCATACAATAAATAAGTACTCCTATGCTGAAATATTATCCATTTCATACCAACTTATAAAATACATTTCTATGACACCGAAGCTTCTCCACTTCCTATTAACAATCTTCTGCTTCACATAAATGATAGCAGAATCAAATTAGTATTGTTTGGGAACATATTTTTATTACTACGTATTATTAATTATGGTATGGAATGGGTTTTCATCAGACATTTTGATTGCTGTCCACCATTGGTTGTACAAAGTCGTACAATTTCCCTTTGAAACTCTAACTGCCTGGCCTGCAGTTATGAAACTCATTGCTGCCAAACACTTCTGTACTATTGGCCCCTTGCAAGGCTCTGATCTCTAGGTGATGATTATGCAGGTATCTGTGACCAACTGTGTACAGGAAACCAGCGAGGTATCGCTAATGAAGCCTTCAAAATGTGTACAAATCCCTAAAGCAGAGAAACAGCAGGTACACACTTCAAGATTCAATCCTCTAACCACTTTTTCAAGAGTACTTAGTATTGTTCACTGATGTCCATTGACTATGTATCACAGATTCCATTATTTCTCCATTGCGTGCCAAAAATAAGTTCTTATGTATTAATTATACCATCAAAGCCAACACATTAAAGTTGAGACACTGCTTGCCATCCATCTCAGTGGGAACCAGAATTTGTTTGGGGGTGCTTCATGACATCAACAACAACAATCGCACACAGCAGTTACAATAGCACATACATTTCCTGTAATATTTTATCTAATTTGCTTTAAAACTTGAATAAACAGATTGAAAAATCATCATCACTAAATAAGGCGCCCACGTACTTAGTTACCGATGTAGGCATTTACAGCTTTACACGTTAATCAGATTATTTACATAAATTCTGTGACCCACACCACAGTAACGTCCAGAACGTCTAACTATTTACCACATTATTAGTTACTGAACAGGACATCTGAGACCTCAAGTCGGTGGAGAAACATCCAAGGTACACATCGAATGTTGTTTCCTGTTTAGCAAATGCGTCACAGATATGGTTTAATTGAAACATTTGCATTTTGTACCACCATGGGCACACACCAATGTGGCCTATACTGTAAATTCATTCGTTCTCTCCTGCTCGTCAAGGAGAAAAGCTAACAAAATAATAATAATAATAGTAATCCTTTCATTTGATATAATGCTTTTCACGTCTTCTAGACATCTCAAAGCGCTTCACAGAATATACTGTAAATTGAATTGACCTTGTATTGATGGGAAAAATGCAGCAGCCAATTGTGCACAGCAGTGTCCCACTTGCCCAAGGTTTCACCCTGCCTGAAATTGAACCTAGGTCTCTCACTTGCAAGGTGTGTGCTCTAATCACTGAGCTACAGGACTCCACGAATGTTCACCGAATGTGTTGGACACCACTGCAAGAGGGAGAAGGATGTCAGGCGTCCACTCAGTTTTCCCAACAACAGAGTTTTAGACCTTTTTAAAACTTTTGTTTGAACCTGTCATGTGTAATATTCATTGAAATCCACAAACAAAACCAGTTTGTTACCAGAAAGATACCAAAATCAGAAAGGTCCACTATCAGCCTTTGGTGGAGTCACATCCTTTTAGCTGATATTTGTGTTGACACAATAAACAAAATGGTTTCAAGCTTGAGCAGAGAAACACAAAGTAACAAATTCCTTCATTGTATGTCCAACGATGGCACTTTAAGGGGCACATACATGTAAACCGGTTTGAATTGGAAAGGAATCTGCATTCCTTGAGAAAAAAACCACACCTAATTTAGTTTGGACAAGTTTGGATATTCTCTCAATATTCAATTCTCTTTCTCACTGTTCATGCCTCAGTGTAGTTCTTATCCATGTTGCCTCGTAATTGAAGGGTTCTTCATGAAGCACGGAGCCCTCGAGGGAAAAGCACAGATTTAACAGCTAGCCGTTCATGCGTCGTTTTCTTCTATTCAAAATTGGCAGGAGTCATAATTGCCAATAAAACTGGAAAAAATAGCTGATTGTAGTTCAACTAGATTTTAAAATCTTCTGACACCTTCAGTCCTATCCTATAATCTAGACATTTGTGCAGTGATTGTTTGTGCCCCCATTCCCCCGAAAGTAGTAATACACTAGGCCTCATATGGTAAGACACATATCCGAAGATCAAATAAGTGTGTACCTTAACATGACCCACAAATACAGATATTAAACTCCATGGAAAACTTTGTGAAGCGCTTTGAGATGTTTCGCCATGATAAGGAGCTACATCAAATAAAAGAGTTATTGTTGTGATTAACTCCTATTCTCAGCTGAGGCAGAGCGTCAAGGGATGTCACAAATGTTGTCTTTGACTTTGACAGGTGAGGAATGGGGATCATGCCTGCCTTTGCTCTCACACACATTCATTGGGTGCTGAACTCTAAAAATTAGCATGGACGACTATGTGTTTTTAATGGGATTTACCACAAGAAAGATGAGATAGAAATATAAGTACTTCTGGCACGAGATAAAACCAAACTGTCTGAACAAGATTTACAGAGATTTACAAGGAATATACAGCATGGAAACAGGTCATTTGGCCCAACCTACAACATGCAATGTTTATATTCTGCACAAGGTGTCTGGTTCTTTGGTATCCTAACCAAGAACAAGTCCATTTTGTTTCAGAAAAGAGCAGGAGGAAAGAAAATTGGAGAAAGTGAAATTTGTAAAAAGAAATAACACAATTCCTATGACATATTAGAGATAAATCATCTAAAATAAATATTAACTGGGTATCTATACCCTAAAAGCTTCCACAAAAGGTCCACACCTATTCACAGTGAGTCTTAAGATAATTATTGTATATCAGATTCATATGCTGCCTCCTTAAGAACTTTTCTGCAAACTTTAGTATGACTTTTGTAAATACTGTAGTATGACGAGGTGACATGATTAAGGTTTAACCACTAATTAACACTAATCGATTTTGATGTATCTGGTATGCTGTTAAATGCTGTTGTATCTGTGACACAAGTACATTTTTAAATGGTGAATGGATGGCCAATACAAACTCATAAGGAGATGAGAACATTAAAATATGGTGTCTCTCGATAAATAGTAAAGAATTGGAAAAAAATTAAAAAAAATTCCCCCACAAATAAACTGATTTATACTATTGTCAAATGGTAAATTTTCACCCAGCAGTAGAGTTACAGCTCAGTGTGAGGGAGGGAAACAAGAGGGTATTTAACCTAGCAAATGAAACAAACAAGATATGCATTTATCTTGCGTAATACTGTATTGGGTAGACATACTGAGTGAATACCACTGCTCAGTGCTACCAAACCAGCTGATGTGAAATAAAAAGAAAGGCAGTGATGTGCAATTCTGAAACAAACTGAATCTGATCATTTTGCCCAGTTTGGATCCACTTTGCCTGATTAAATTGTTATTTCCGATGAGCACTTTTGTATTTGCCAGCGATAAATACAAAGAGATAAATAAACAGATCACATGAATGCTTGTGATGGGTCATCTGGGGCATTGCTTGGTTTGGTAACTAATGCTCCATTTATATACTGCACATTTAGCATTGATCCAGTGCAATTTTTGCATTGAATTGACACTAAGAGTGGGGCATAAATCAGGATTCAGGTCAATCCAGGGGATGGTTCCAGAAAGGAATCAATCAGGTGGTACAGCAGTCGATTTCAATAAAAACTTTTGAAATTAACCAAAATAATTGCATCTCAAAAACCTCCCAATTGTCCAACACGCAACAGGAGTGAAAACAAAATGAACGATTGAACAATTTTAAGATTACCACAACGATTTTATTCTGTGTGAAAGAAATATGGTAGCCGGATCTCTTGGTGTGCTAGACATTTTAGCGAACACAAAGTCTCGGCTGACCTTCCAGTGCAATGCTGGGGGAAGCATTGGATTGTTCAAGCTAACGTCCTTCAGATAAAACAGTGAACCAGAGTTCCATCTACCTGTTCAAAGATCCCATGGCGCAGTCCAAAAAGAGAAGGGAAACAATAAGTGACTAATGTACAGTCACTACACTTTACAGTAAATCTAGTGAAACCCTTTGAGACATTTCAAATGTAAGGATTAATACATTAACTGAAATAGCATAAATGATCATTCGCAGAAATAAATAATATCTAAAAATGTGCCAGGTGATTGCATTCTACCTCCAATGTTGTTGAAAATATAAAGTTTCAACAGCCGTTACGTGTAGGTGAACAATTCTCTCTCTTGGTGTATATATGTGAGGTTTCCCCATTAGCTCTATATCTGATTGCAGTCAGAAGGTATGATGTTATTGATGAGTTTGTGCACTCATGTTGAATCTACGAAGGCTTACCTAGTTTTGCTAAAAGTCAGCACCGCTCGATATTCATCCGGTGCCAATAAATTTTCTTTTTTTTTAAGAATACTAAAAGCCAATGAATTGAGGAATCAATGAATTAAAATAATAATAATAAATGAATCTTGTTGCATTTGATATAGTGCCTTATCATGGCTTTGATACGAGTCAAAGAGCTTCATAGAATATACTGTAAAGCATTAATGGAGCCTTAACAATGAGATACAGACGGCTCCGAGGCACTCCACTTTCAGCAAAATCCTTGGAGCTCATTGAGATGTCCTACTGAGGTGAAAAGCGCATTACCAAATGCAAGGGTTATTATTATTGTGCTATTATTAGTTATAAATAATCATTAATATTGTTGGATGAAATTCAGAAAGAAAATATAAATCTATATCAACCAAATCTACCTCCATTGAATACAATTTGGTGATGTTATTCTAGTCTATTTTTGAGATGATCCTACAGTTTTTAATCAAGGCTATGGCCTGCCCAGGCTTCCTGTTGCCTCATTTGGAAGGTCATTGTTGATTAGCAGGCTATGCAGATGATAGTCTCTTAATATATTTCCCCAACAACTTTCATCTGCAGAAAATTGTTACTGATTACAGCGCCAAACCTCAAGGCTACGAACGATGAAGGTTTATGAGCATGGGAACAGTTGTTACGGACTCAGCCCACTCAACAAATTGTGCTCTTTAGTCGAACTCACACTCTTATTTTCCTGATTCTGTCATTATCTGACATCAAGTAAGCTTGGATTGAGCAACAGAAAAGTGGAGTTGTTCACCAAATCTAGTTGGGCATGTGGCAAATCAAATTGCAACGTCTGTATGCTACGAAGCTACTGATGCAAGAAACAGCAAAGTCTTTATTGGGTCATTCATGTCCCTTCCAAATGTGACAGATTGTCCTTTGCATATAACTACTGGATGTTTGGTGTGATTCCGATGGCCCCAAGTTTCTTGGACAGAGCGTGTAAATTAATTGGGTCTTTATACATCAAAACATCTCGCACTACTTAACAGTAATTAGCGTCAACCATAGTGGCTTTTGTTTTGTAGGTAGATGGGGTAACTATTTTGTACAGAGCAAGGTCCTGCGCACAGCCATGAGGTTGAAAGGCTAACTGTAACATCACGCTGTCCGCTGATGTAAATCATTCAACGTCACAATTGTGGTCACTTGTTAAAGTGCTACCGACTGAGCTCGGCTGACTTGTGCAAGATCCAAAACAACACTTAAATCAAGAGTTACATCAAACACAGAATTGTAAGACCGCTCTCTAGGTGTGGAGTATTCATTTACATAGAGCACTTTCCTTTTATTTCTCTAATTGATTCCCTGGATCCTGGACATTTCTGTAATTCAGGTGCATAGTGAGTCTAATTAATTTTACACATTCTTTTTTTCAATGAAAACTCTACATACGGTGTTATTTGACCCAAATTAGGGCAGATTTTGTGCTCTCAGCAAAATGATTATTTTCGCATTTGCTGCTGCAGAGTTCTACCCCACAGCAAGATCTTTCCAGCAGCTGGAGAAACAGACTTTGATCTCAATTTGAATTTCAGTATCAGAACTGCTCTGCAATCCAGAAAAATGTACCATCATTGTTTTCCATGGTGCCCTGTGAGCTGGGGCCTCCAAACTTGAACGCCACTAAATGTGTGACAAACCACATCTAATTCAAACTTTGTCTGGCAGAATGGTCAAGGTTGGATTGAAGCAGTTGCTGTGAGATTAAATGTTGTCATGTTTTGACCGAGCTCAACCCATTTGGGCACATCTGTGGCAGATCTGGTTAAGTAATCAGCCTTCTCATTTATCAACGGGATCAGACGTTTTCTTAGCTTTCCCTTTCTCCTGCCATCGAGAGAGAAGGTTAGCAGCAAAAATAATCACACACCTGCTTGCTGTTTCATTGAAAAATATGCCATTATCAATAACAAAATGATTGTGTTATTCAGTTGTCTATTGCTGCCATTGCTTTATTGAAAGAGCAGTTTAAGACCCTAAATCTTTAGTTATTTTGCTTGTAAGGTATGTTAGGACCTCTGTTCATATGTTAAGTTCCAGTGTGTCAGCGTGGCTCAGTTGGTAGCACTCCTACTTTGAACTAGGAAGGTTCTGTATTCAAACCCCACATTCGGACTTCGCATTCATGGTGTAAGGTTGCAATATTTCTCCCAATGTCCTGATCAACATTCCCCCCAAAACACACTTAATTTGTGCCTCTGTAGGATATGAGATGGGCACAAATTGGCTTCTATGTTCTCATACAAAATACACCAGTTCCTACACTTCTCAATAAAATCTCGTCAAATGCTTTGAGATGTCTTGATGACATAGTAAGGCGCTGTATCAAAGGCACAGATTATGGTTATCTTTATAGTCTTCATTTTATCGTGTAGAGTCAATCTGCATGGATGCTCAAGACTATCCGGCTGGAAATTACCTTTTATCGTAAACTTTCCATGAAAGCAAGTGTTTCCCTGCTCTCTGTTGAATCTTTATTATGGAGTGAAGAAAGGAATTAGGATTATAAATTTGTACTAGTAAAAAATGAACACTGCAGATTCATTAAGCACAGCACTTATCCAACGTGTTAGACGCACCATTTACCTCACGTGTATTGCAGTGAGATGGACACAACATTATTAAGGTGGCGCCTGATGCCGTGATATCTCGTAGGTTTGGTGTTTGGTACTTTCAAAACGCCAACTGCTACAAACTGCAGTTATTTAACTTACGTTAGAGTTAGCAGCAGTCTATTTATCAGCGGATGCTTGGTGCTTAACACAGGAACCCATAAAAGTCGATTTGAGATGTCTCAACAACATAATAAGGTGCTGTATCAAAGTGCAAGGTGTTATCCATTGAACTGAACACTACATTCCATCATGTCATGTCCATTTGGATGCTTGTGCAATGCAGATAGGCACTGAGAATGGATTTTCTCAGACCTAAGCTTGACAAGATATCAAAGGTTGACACAGCACTAGCAGGGCGAAACTTTGGCAAAGGTTTTTTTTATTCCACATGCCTGATAATAATCACTCAAGCAAATAAATAAAATACCAATTTGGTCACTCAATCCACGTCTGTTTGTGGGACACTGCTGTGCGCAATTGGCTGTAGCATTTCTCTCACAAATATACAGTCAATTCACTTGATTGGGTATTCTGTGAAGTGCTTCGAGACATCTAGAAGATGTGAAAAATTA
Organism: Hydrolagus colliei; assembly: GCA_035084275.1. Lineage (NCBI taxonomy): Eukaryota > Metazoa > Chordata > Chondrichthyes > Chimaeriformes > Chimaeridae > Hydrolagus > Hydrolagus colliei. The sequence goes on from CM068759.1 coordinate 5,294,920, forward strand.
TATCAAGTGCAAGGATTATTATTATCATTGTTTATTATGAGCTACGCCTAGTCACAAGTATGCTGTGAACTCTTCCTCCCCAAATGACAACTCTGAGAGAGTGACCCCACCAAAAAAGTAACCTCTTTTATAATTTTTCTCAGTATTAACATAGAAAGTGAAGCATGTACATTAAGCATCAGCATTTTGAAAGTTATATTTTGTAATGGTTACCCCATGCTCATAAATATCAAAAATAAGAAGTGATAGTAATGGAAAACAAAAACGGAATGTTATTACATTCTCTAATTCAATTAAATCCTAATGACTTTTCCATTTTTAATAGTTCATTAGACTTAGTTCATTAGTCTCATTAGGAAAATAGGTGCGGGGCAATAGGAAGCACTGAAACTCGTCATTGCCATATGTTTAAGTTTCATAAATGTTTTTATGATCATTAGGACTGTACAGTAGAGTACATCAATACTCCGCTACCTTGAACGATACGCAAACTGGTCAGCATGAGGTTTACAACTATAACAACATTACATTTGTAGAGTGACTTTCACGTCAGGAGGACATCCCAAGGAGGTTTATGGGCCAAATGGGAAAAAGGCACGTAATATACTCAGAACTCACCTCTCTTAGAATCGTTATTTAGTATTTGGTGCAGATAGAGGCACTCAGCTCACTAAGACGGGATAAGGCGCTATATAAATGCAAGGAATATTATTATTATTACATCTTGTGCTGTGAGGAATAGATAACTCGTGAGAATCTTGTGCTATCGATTCAGTTTCACCTGATAATCCTAGTTTGGAGTTCTTCACACACAGAAACCAATTTACTAGTTGTAAGGTTTCTTTCATCTAGGATATATCCATCAGTTATTCCACTTTCCCAGCTCCCAACCTGAACTTTCTAAAACCTTCCCGACTCTCTCTAACTTGGCTATCACCTTTCATACATCTTTCTATCCGAGCTTTCAGATCAGCTCCAAATCCATTCTAATGCTACAGGCTCTTTCACCGGGCTTTCCCGATCTCTTATTCCAACCAGCCTATTTGACCTCTGACTTCACTCCAACCTTTGTTCAGGTGAAATTGCCTTTCATCTTAACTGTATCTTTGGCACTTTGACAGCTGCTTATCCACGTTACTTTGCGTGAATTGGCCGCAGGCTTCACCCACAAAATACACAAGTCACTACACATTCAGCGCTTTGGGACGTCCTCCCGACGTGAAAGGCGCCATATAAAGGTGCAATTTTGTTGTTGTTGTTGTTGTTGTTGTTGAACACATAACCCGAAACATTCTGCAAAGCCTTTTGAGTTATCCTCGCAAGTTCAAATCACAATCTGCCCAGTATTCTGGAATTGCTGTCAGAGGGCTCTGGGACAGCTATGGTTACTGATATCAGAAATGGAGTGTTCTCTCTTTGATAAACTGGAGAGCTTCCTTCTGCTTACACTGCAGTAGAGCCAAAAGCTCTACTACTTTTATTATGAATATTAATAATAATATTATTATGTAGATAGTAATAATAATATCTTGTGTTCGATACACTAGTATCACGTGTTCGAGACGTCTCTAAGCACTTTACAGAAAATACTGCAAAAATGAATTAACTGTACATTTTGTGTCCCAAGCCGACGTGCAGCTGAATCAGAGCAAACAGGGAGATATAAATAGTGAAGAGATGTTTATCTACTTTCAGAGTAAATACTCCTCCCACTTGAGTTTGGAGCTGGCTCAGGGCTTGGCAAAAACAGCCTAAGAACTTCTCCCGCATCCCAAGAGAAGAAAGCTCAGTGCAGCAGCCAGGTAATTCAATACCAACCGCTCATAACCTGGTGTGGGCCCTATAAAGTGAGGAGGTGGTTCATATTTAATTCAGATCACCCTGACCTGAATGCTGCTGAATGTGATTATAAACACAAATGGGGTTGGCGGGGATTGGTGGGGGAGGTGGCATGCAGGGTGGTAGTGTAAGCATTACATTAATATTAATCAGAGACACATAAAAAAAGTTTCATTTTCTTTATGCGAGTTTAGATTAAATGACCGACCAATATGGTTTAGGCTTCCATTAAACCTACTGGTTACAAACACAATCTTTCTTCTTGCTTTGTGGTGTTTTCTTTATTTTTGATGGTTCGCCTGAGGGTAAATTTTCCAGCACAGCCAGTTGTTTAAATTCGTAGCCAGCTTTGTGTCTTGTTGCTTTGATCAGTGTAATAGATACTTAAGTGTTCGTTCCCTTTTGTCAGAATCTTTCATTGCCTCATGAGCTATGGGCTGTTTATAAGAGTTATTTCTTTCCCCTGTATGGTAATCGCAGCCAGTGGAATAAACATGCAAATAAAAATGAACCGAGTGGGTCACCAACAATGTTTGAGCAAACCTGAGTAGAAGCTAGTCAAACAAAAAATACCGAATGTTCATTTTCACTGTGGTATTTGTAGTAGATTAAATAACATTTCTTATATTAAGTGATTTAGAGTTAAACAGCACCCAGCTTCTTCACAGAAGAATCACCTCCTGAAATGGGTTGTATAAAGTGTTCCTTGCATTAATCAATGCACACATATCACCCCCATTTGTAGTTTAAAGGAATATTACAGAATTGATTGGTACAGGCTGGATGGGATGCTGAAGAATTGCATGTTGGATGCATTACATTCAGTGCCAGATATCAGTAGTTTTCTGGATCATGTCAACTATGGACAATCTGTGGAAGGGGGAATTATACTGTTCATTGTGAAATCCTGTTGCTGAATGTAGCCTCGTAAGCAAGAGACCTGGGTTTTTTTCCCGGCAGGATGAAATGTTGGACAAGTTTCCTTATTCCACACGCCTCTGTTTATCTAGCAGTAAGTAGGAACCCGATTGTTAGTCGATTGGCGGATTGCTTTTCCGGGGGTAATAATTCCTTCACAAAACAAATAATAATAATTTGGTCGCATCAATCCACATCTGTTTGTGGAATATTGTTGTGCGCAAAATATACAGTCAACTCCAATTACAGTATATTCTGTGGAGTGCTTTGAGATGTCTGATAAGGCACTATATCAATTGCAAGGATTATTAATATTGTTATTATTACACTGCACAAGTCCCTTTATACGCACACACTACCAAGCTTTTATAGACATGGGGGCGTGTGCGCTTCCTGCCCTAGACTCATGTTGTCCCATGTGTGCAATGTGCCCCTACACGTTTTGTTACTGCTCTGCGCAAAAGGACCATTTTTTAACCATTTTGTGGATTGCTTCAACAAACCTTCACCACCGCTCTTAAACGATCAGGCCTGTGAGAGCACATGACAACACAATTATGCACTTGGCATAATTGGAGGTGAAATGGATCATTGTGATTGTTTACAAAATGTGCAGAACCTTTAATTCTCAAGTGCTTTTGCAATTTTGCACCTGGAGACCTTATTAATAAACTTGTCCTTACTTCATTCGCACAAGATTAGATCCAGCTGCAGCCTTTTTGTTTTTTTCTCCAAGAGAAATGATTCGGAAATCAACTTTCACCTTTTCTTATGATGAAATTGTTCTTCATCCTCATTGGTATGTAAATATTTCAGAAATGGTCAGTTGCAGCTGAAGCCTTGCAAAGCACTGTCACTTAATTACAGCAACTTCTTGCATCAATTCATCCCATATGATACTGTGGAGTCCAATTTTCTAACCGGATTTCTCAGTAACATCTCCAAGTTGCAAATGTTTTTTGTTACCGGAAATAGGTCATGCCGACTTACGGGAATTCTGTTCCAGAAGGAGATCACAGAAGATATCCTGGGATCTGGCGAGTATTCCTTTCCCATCCATATTCACTGAACATAGTCGTATTCACTATATCCATCTGCTCCATAACATTAAAAATCAATCCAATCTATCCATCAAATAGTTCAGGGTGAAGTTTTAAATTTAAAAAATAAAATTACATCAATCGCTCAAATATATTTTCTGTTTCTTACCATATTTGCATGACTTTAAGCGTCCAAGTGCTTCACTGCTGCTGGGTGTAAAAGCATCATCACAAGCTTCTGAATATAATTGTGGTGGCTAGTCACTATCCTCTACATGTTCACATGTATGATGACACAGTGCAGTAAAATCCTGCAAAGGGTTGGAGATGTCCTCCCGACATGAAAGGAGTTGTACCAAATGCAAGTCTTATTACTAGAATTATTTATCAATGTCCTCGGTTTATGCAGGAAACAGACGTGAAAATATTGTGAAATTATCAAAATGTAAACATTTAAAGATACAATTTATCATGTCTAATCACTCTCTAATGATTTTACGACTATATATAGTTATATAAAACACAAAAACTATACTAACACAAAAGGGCTTCATGTACAATGCTTGATGTCCCTCTGACAATCTCCGTCTACGTACGAGACAACTTTAAAATTGTCTGCAAACAACCTGCACGAATTTCCCATCATATTTAATAGTCCTGCATCCATCAGATATAGTCGCAGTCTTCAGAAGGTCATTGGAACAGAAAAGCACATGAACACATTCTATGTTTACAGCAGAAGAGTGAGATGTTTGCAGCATCTGTTGTGGTCAGCTTTTGGTTCAGATCAATTCAGCCTTTGGTTTCGGAAGTCAAGCAATTCATACTTTCCAAATTCTATCTGAGTGTCTTATCAGATGGACCACAATAGTCTTTTTCCAGTCAAGTGCAGTCCTATATTCTTAATAATAATCATAATAATGCTTGCATTTGAGATAGCTCTTTTCACGTCTTCTAAACGTCTCAATGTGCTTCACAGAATATACTGTAAAGTGAATTGATTGTATACTTGTGGGCGAATGAAAACAAAGGACATTCTCTTTGTCAACGCTTTAAAAAATAAACCCTCTTGGCTGTAATAATTTTTGTGACGTATGAAATAGACAAGCAAAGTTTACTACAGTATCTAATTGTGGTCTACCCGAACCTATTTCTGATCCTTAATTCTTGCCATAACTAGCGATAACTAAGAAAGGAATGCGTTTATGATTGCTCCACTTTCCAGCAGATTCCTGTTCGCACTGAGAGAATGCTATGAATTAAAATGGGAATATTATGGCCATATATTAATGCAATTTCTAATATTCAGCATTAGAAATGTACAAAACAAAGGTCATGTTTTGCATGCATTATGTGATGGAAATTCAGTTTGAAAAGAGCAAAGAACGGTCACTTCTCAGAATGAATAGTGGGCACTTCTGTCCTGATCATTTCTGCTGCTTTCTAATGGGAGGCACGATATTTATTTTGCCGACTGCAAATACATATTTTCTACGCAGCCAGAATGACAGCGGCTAAGCTACATGCAATTACATACCCTTCTGGTTCTGTCGCACTGAACTTTGTAACACCCCTTTGCTCATGTCCTTTACTTCTGGAGCAAGCTTGTGAAATTCAAAGCACCATGACCATTCTGACCTTATGGAATTTTACATCAAGAAGAAGAAGAAGAAGAAAGTTACACTTGGCTCGTGCCTTTCGCATCAGGAGGATGTCCCAAGGCGCTGGACAGTCATATCAATTCGCAAGACATAATGTTCAGTGTGATTTACTGACAGCTCAGGTACAATTCTCCACTGTCTGTGCGGTCAGGGTTTTAGTTGTATGATTATTATCTTCTTTGGAATTTTCACACAAACACAATTCACACTGTTGTCGTGTGTGTGCTCCAGAAACATTCAATGTGCTTCATTCTATGAACGCTGCCACATTCGAGCTGGTTAGCAGGACTTTCATTGCTGAGTCAGATTTCATTTCATTGCTGAGTGGGTTCAAGCCCTATGTCAGGATCTTAAGCTCTCAATCTAGATTGACACTCCAATGCAGTGCTGGGGGAGGATTGCTGCAGGTGCTGGTAAACTGAGGTCCTGGCTGTCTGTTAAAGACATTAGAGTTGCCATGACACTGTTTAAAAAGAAAAGGGAGTTTCTCCCGCTGTCCTAGCCAAGAATCCCCCAGATAAAAGCGATCATTCACTGCATAGCCGTTTGTGAGACATTGCTACGCACAAATTGGCTGATCCATTTGCAAACAAATACACAGTCACTACACTTTCTACCGAATCTTGTGAAGCATCTGGGGAGTTCGTTCTGATGTGAGAGGTGCTAAATGTATTTGTATTATTTTTTCTTACACATCACCAAATTGCAAGTTACTACACTGTGCAACATATGCTATAAAGCACTGAGTGGTACCCACCTGACTTGAATGGCACTATATCAAATGTAAGGATTATTATTATATTGGTGATGCAATATCTTTTTAAACCATGACCATTTTTACACCATGATGCACAATATAGAAGAGAGTAAGATCACTTCCTCAGGGGCGCATTAGCACAACAGGATTGCTTAAAAACACTGTATTTAGCAAATAACGTGATAATGTAGATTTACCTCACTCAGCTTTCGAAGACATGTACTGATTCCGTCACTTGTAAAATTCCTGATTGTGTTTCTCAGAACATTTTTACCTCATGTTAAATATTGTGTCACACTAAATATCCTTATTCACCCACCTCCAGGGTAGATTACACATATATCAATACCTTCCCCTTTCATCGGGCCTGAATCAAACGCTTTGTGAAGCTGCTTGAACAGAAGGCTTTATTGAAGATCAAATTCCTTCACCGCGATAATTGTTAAAAAAAAACTCCACAGTTCCATCCACATTATAAGTGCTCTTGAAAGTGAGCACTGGGAAGTGAACGCTGTTAAATTTGAACTAATGTTTATACCCAAAGATACTAGTCACTGTCACCCCCAGTGATGATACTGCAAGATGGTATAATTGCACATCATTGTGGTGGACGTACAAAGTGCTTGACCTGTGATTTTTCACAACTCAGTGAACAACAGTCATATTTACAGCACCATTTGCTGGAGTAGCAGCGCGGCTTCGAACAACCGTCCCCCTTTTCACACAGCTCGAATGACAAACAAATTGTAGGATTCTGCCAATTGAAGCCTCTATTAAAAAAAAATCCAGAAAAGAAAGTTTGGGTATCATTGTCTAACTTGTATTTCTTCTGTCTCCTGTCAAAAAGAAGAAAAAAAAATGTTCCATTGATGATATCCGTGGGTTAAATCTCAGCCATGTTCCTTCCTTTATCTGCTCAACCCATGACATTGTTCACCAGAACAGTTGAAGAAAGGACAGCGGCGTCACTTTGTGATACTAATTAAGGTGTAGATTTAGAATTGTGAACGCTGGGTTTTAATGAGCGTTTGATCCATTATCTATCACAATTCAAAAAAAAAAGTATATTGTGAGGTCACGTTTACTGCTGTTAGAGACGGAGCAATGTTTTGGACTTTGACCCATTCCAAATCTGGGCTGACATGGCTTTTTTTTAAGGAAAAAGGAAAACATTATCACGTGTTTCTGGAGACTGATGCGAAAAGAACAGAAGGCAAAAGCTGCAACAAAGCCTCGGTGAAGATATTGTGATCTGTGCCACTGGAAGTGAATCTCTGAAGGAAGATAAAATTAATGTTCTCTTTTTTCGCTTATTAGAATCCTGCGCTGCCAAGCTTGGGAAAATGTAATGACAATCTAACAATGATCCTAATTGTCTTTTTTAAGGGTGAGGGAGGAGGGGGGAAAGGAGTTGGACACAATAGATTTTTGCGCTGTTTGCGGTCCAGATGGAAGGTAAAACTATTGTCTGTGGAGAGAAAGGTGCCAGATTAGAGATGTGGGGATGGTGAACATTAGCAAGGTTTTGCTTATTTACCTTTGGGGGTTCTGTGAATGTCTCTACAGAGCTTTCTCCCAGGGATATATTAGGTGGGTTGCAGTCTGTTATAGGGTAGCTCTATATGCTGTGTGGAGGGAGATGGTTGTTTCATTCCACATATTGTACCACATAAATCTACCTTCTAATGGACTCCAAACCTCTTGTTCCATTCTCGTGTCATGCTCCTTTATGTCCTTGTTACTCCAGGAATTGAGAATGCATGGCTGTAAAACAAAATCAAATTTAAATAAGAAATTTTAAATAAAAATTGGTAAAGATGAGAGAAACTCCAATTTTTGTTTTAAATAGAAACCAATGCATTGTACTTCCCTGAAATCTTGTAGGGCAGTTATTTTAGCCCCCTGCAATTTTTTTTAATTTTTTTTTGTCGTTCAACGAAATGTCTGCTTCGTGTTTTGGGGAGGTGGATGACATTCTAACTCTCAATCTGTTTGAAATAAAAGTGCAGATGTTTAATGTTCTTGTAACAGCTGTCAGGCTGACAATTTAAAAGATAATGTCTGATTTATGTGGTGTTACAACTTTATTGATGTGATAAAAAGGCTCAGCCAAAATTCTAAATGGCAAATGCTTGCAACATTCATTATGTTTGAAACTTTTACAGAAAACTACACATACGTCCGGTAAATAACCCTGTTGAGTCAATCCAGCATTAAACTTTGGCATTAGTAACGCTCCTTTTTTTTCCAATCACTAAACAATGACTTAAATTTTTTTGGGACCTGGTGCAAAAAAAAACAGGATAATTTTGCTTAAAACAAAAGATTGTTGACATTACAGTAAATCTTGTGAAGTCTTTGGAACATCCTCTTGACTTTTGAAAGGCGCAAAGCAAATGTAAGTATTATTATCATTGTTCATAGGTCCAATTGCCCTCAGACTGACTACTTAACAAGCTTTTTTTTCCATTCTTTAAGTTGAATAGCAGACCCCAGCTAATAATAATAATAATAATCCATGCATTTAGTGTAGAGCCTTTTCACGTTAGAAGGATGTCTCAAAGTGCTTTACAGGAAATACTGTGGGGGAAAAAAAGTAACTATTTGTAGGCAAACGTAACACAATTGTGCACAGTGATGTTCCATAAACAGTCATGAAATGAGTAATCAAATTGACTTGGGGAATTGTTGGCCAGGAACTTCCTTCTCTTTTTGAATAGTGCGATCTTTAATGTCCATTGAACAGGCAGATAGGACCTCACTTTCGCGTCTTATCTTGTTATCTGAAAGATGGCATCTACAACAACAACAACTTTGATTTATATAGCGCCCTCCACGCCGGACGGCGTCTCAGAGAGCTTCACAATAACAGATCCCGGAGGCGAGCCAGGGGCAGGGGGAGAAAGGTAACTGAAGGTACGGTTGAAGAGAAAGGTCCTGAGCTGAGACCTGAAACTGGAAAGAGAGGGGGAAAGGCAAAGGGAGTGAGGAAGGGAGTTCCAGAGTCTTGGGACGTAGTGGCTGAAAGCACGGCCACCGATGGTGGAGCGGAGGATTCGGGGGATGAGGAGGCCAGACCCGGTGGAGCGAAGGCAACGGGTGCTGGTTTGAGGAGAGAGGAGGTCGGAGAGGCAGGTGGATGCAGAGGAGTGGGTGGGAGCCGGGAAGGTGGAAGAGATGAGAGCCGTGTGATTAAAGACGTTGATGAGAGTCAAAGAGTATGGCTTCTGTCTTGTCAACATTCAACTGCAGGAATGTCACCACATTCATTCCTACCACAAATGACCAAACTCAGATCAGCAAAGCTTATCTTTTTGAAAATGTCTAGGGCAAGAAACTAATAATAAATGATAATATTGCATTTGTTATAGCAACTCTGATGTCAAGAAGTTCTTCAGAGGACATTACCATCAAGTGTAATGACTGTGTATTCGGAATTAGAAGTTCCGATATGGGACCCACACAATTAACCTAATAAGTTAATTAATCGTGGATTTATAAGGGATAGGTCTTCTTTGGAGAATATCAAGGACAATTCTACAATGTTATAGGAAGGATCTCTGTGAAACAATTAGATCTGAACCTTGTAAATTAAAGTTTACGATTAAGGAACTGGTCAATGCGGTTCCTAGATAATAATGACATACATCTCGAAGGCTGTGAGGACGTGGATTTGCAGTAAGTCAGCTGTGAGGTAAGTTGAAATTTGAGCTGTTAAAAATTATTGGGTTACGGGGGTGGTGGGGGGTGGTGGTGGGTGGGATATGCAGTCCTGTTTTGCATTTTCCAATTTGCAGTCTGGTGGGCACTTGTGATTGCATTCGGGGGAAGGAAAGGAGTTGGTAGAGTTTAGCAGGCGTTCAACACAGTGTGACTGAAGTCTGGCTGAATGACTGCAGATTGTCTTAGTCGTACCAATGAGACTTCCATTTATGCAAACTCCAGGGCATGATGATTCTACAGCCACTGACACTTAAGAGAGTGTGGAAGAGACAAACGAGACAATGCTCAGCTCCATCCAGCCCTTTAATGGTAATTACTGGCTTGTGTCCTTTCAGTACTAACACAAGAACAAATTCACCAATACCCAAATGACCTAATGTGAGAATGGATTCCAGCCCATGTTACAGTGGGAGCTGTGTATTACCTGCAACCAACTTTGTAAGCAGGTATCAATAAGCTCTTAAGAAAAGAATGCTGAAGCAATTATCATTGGCTGTGCTTTTTTTTAAATTAATATATACATACACACAGTATATATGTGTATATATACATATATGTATAATTATGAGTAGTGGGAGTTGTCTGACACAGGAAGGTTAAAACTATTTTTAATTCAAAAGCGTGTGTCATTATTTTTTCAATTTTAAAATTTCAAAAATGCCTTGTGTCTAATCCTGTTAGCTGACTTAAAGCATCTCACCAGCTTGCCTCTGACTGCTTCTTGTTTAGTGACGATATCTACAGCGGTCACTCAAGCATTTCCTCTGGGAAGAGCCAACAGATGTGATCGAGACAGCCAGGGACCAAAAATCTATAAAGATTTCTCGGTTTACTAATTCCTTCAGTCTAATGTTTCTTTGTAAATATGTCAGATGGGAATGAAATTGCCTCATAACTCTCAAGATGCGAAGAGCACCACTGCACAAAATTACGTACTTGTCAAAGCAACCAGAATTTATGTTAGTATTACGGGGCCATGATTTTTAGCAGTGTTATTGCTGGTGAACTTCTTTTGTGGTGGGGTGAGACTAGAACAGCAGCCTATGTATTGCAAAAGCTGTAATTTAGCATGGAGGCAGCACTGTTAAATATAGTAGATCTGTCTTAAGTAAGTTTTTTGCAATGCACTTTGGAATGTTCTCATTTAAAACTATTGCCCCTTTAACCAGAGACTGTTAAATTGGATTCTATGTGAATTGAAGACCAATTTAAATGACAGCACGCACTCCAGATTAATATCAAATGCAAGTTTAGAGGTAAAGCCATATCATATTTTGTCAACACATCAGGTATTAGGTATCCAAACCGCCAATAAGAAATAGCGTTATGTAAATAGGGTTTTACTGTTCTCAGTGCAAAATTGATTAAACGGAACAGTGAAACCACAATAATGCTTACCTATATATCAATGTTGAGCTTTATTTTTCATAATTTATTGATATGTAAACAGAACACTAACATTCACCGATTACAAATTGTTTGAACTAAAATTGCTATTCTCTGACTGAGACTACAATGCAACAACAACAACAACACTTACAATAATGACACATAAAGAGGGAGTGAAGAGAAGAGGTTTTGAGGCAGAGAGTTTGGATGTTGCTAAGGATGGTTGTGGTGCATTATGACTAGAGTTATAAAAGTAGCACTGGTTTTCATCATATTAAATGGTTTGCGGTTACAAAGCTTGGAGACACATTTCTAGTGAGAAACGGAATAAAATATAAACAAGATATTAGATACTGTCAATGATTTGAGGTAGAAAAAAACAACTGGCATTTTGACATTAGAACATACACTAGAATGAATCTGTTGGGCTTTTTTTTAAATATTCAATCTCATAAATCAATTGTCCTTAATCACAAACTATCTACTAACCTATGCAATCTAATCCCTGTGGAACAATGCCAGCTGCCTTTTACGAAAGAATGGAAGGGTTTTTTTTGGAAAAAAGTACATTTGGTAGCACTACATATTTAGTCATTGGGATTAATTACTGAGGTGCAAGGCTCCTCACCAGTTATACAATTATATGTGTTACTCATCTATGCATGTTTTAACCTCAGGACTTCAACCATTTAATATGAGATTTAGTTCCTTCGTGAGGCGGTCCAAATAACTCATGGTTGACGGGCCAATAAGCATATGTCTCCTTCACAAATAGGATACCATTTGTTTTTCAGAAGCAAATAGCTGAGGATGGGCATGGAATCGAACACACTGTACGTGTAACCTGCCGGCACACAAAGTTGATTTTTTTTCTAGTTCATTTGTGAACATTCAACTCCCCTGCTTCAGATACTGTTAAGTTTGTGTTGACCAGTCCCTTCAGCTCCCCATCATTAATCTCCTGCTGTTGCTGTACTTTGTGGGAGCACAGACAGTTCCTGAAGACAGAGACAATGGTCACAGGATCATAATATGAAGAACGTCCTTTGGTGCATCTGATCTCCTCCCTCCATTAAACCCAAGCCGCCATCTGCCCAGCATAACACTAAATTGATTTTTCAATGTCAAGTAGATAAAGTTATCCTTATTAGTTCAACATTCAATTTAGTGGCTGTAGATTTTTTCTATTGTCAGTCCATTTGTGGGCATGGGGTTCATATGTGTGTGTATGAATGTGTGTCATGGGTTGGAGGTGGGGAATGTTAATTTCTCTACCAGTGTGGGCTGTATCATTGATATCCATGTTGGAGAGAGAGGGCTTCACCCAATCCTTATTAATGCAAGAATGTCACAGTCTGAGGTAGCAAGAGAGCATGAACTGAACAGTGAACAGAATATACCCACTGTCTAATTTGGGGCCTATACTTCTACCAGCATATTCTTTAAGCAGTGAACCTTTTATATAGAGACTTTTTGTGGAGCGGAACCAAAATAATAATAATAATAATGCTTACATTTCATAGTGCATTACAATGTCTTTGAGGCATCTCAAAATGCTTCTAGTGTACAGTATACAGGATATACTGTAAAGTTAATTTACTGTATATTTAGCAGGCAAAAAGTGGCAGCTTATTACGCACAGCAGCATCCCACAAATAGTCATGGATTAAGTGGCCATTAAAAAAGTTTTATTACCCCCAGAATGTGATCCGTTAATCAGATTACTGTGGGAAAAAGGTTCACCTTTTACCAGCCTAGCCTCAACATCTTCCTGGTATCAACTCCTGAGTAGACGGAGGAGTTTCTCTAAGGTCTCCTTATAAGATGATATAATAATAATCTTTACATTTGATATAGCACTTTTAATGCCAGTGATGTATTGTTTTATACACACACATATGTATATATCTATCTATATATATCTATATATGTATACACACACCGATATGCCAGAAGATTTTAGCAGAAGTCATTATCATGTCACAGGAATAGACTGTGTGCTACCCAAAAAGAATGTCAAGAGTGTAATAAAATAAATATTGATGGCAGTTTCCACAGTGCAGTATATGGTAAATTATTGCCCTTAAAGATACAGAAGTGACCTTCAATGTCCAATAGTGCCCTCGGTTTTGGCGATTATCCTAAGGTCAATAGTTTATTGCTACAGCCTGAAAAGAGCAGTCAATATTTGCATAGCAGTTTATAAATCTATTTAGACTTTCAATTATAGTGGGCAATTTGGATCAGATTACAAGTCTATATCAGTCATAAATTATTGCAATAAAAATACAGCATTGTTCAATACATGGTGAACTGTTGATTTTAATGTCTTCATGCTAGTTGGGAAACCACTTCAAAGTGCAAACTTCGAATTCAAACTTTACTCTTCATGAATGATGGGCATGAGAAACAAGCCTTTGATTTGTATATTATCCTTGGCATTTCAATAGACAGTTTCACTTTTACAAGCATATAAAGATTAGGTTTTAATATAATAGCCATTTAAACGTCATTGTCTCCATTTGGGATATTAACCAAGGAAAACACTTGGATTAATCAAGATTGTTGATTTGTTCTGAATCCACGTCTCCGATATTTTTTAGAAAGTTCCTCCAGTTTAGACATTTACTTAATGCTCTTCATGATTTACTAGATTTCAAATAAAATAAATAAATGCATGTCCTGGATTCAAAAGTGCCTAATTTCCAAAGGTTACCATGCAACATACACAGCATTTCTTGCTCCATAAGACAAGGTGGCTTGGGGTAGTTTTGTAGCCTGGGGGAATGAATTTCTTTCTTCATCTCCAATATGACTTTCTGGCATTTAAACATAATAAAAGTCGATCTACGTGTCATCAGCTCCCAAATATGTTAATTAACATTTGGAAAAAGTTATTGGAATTTCTAATAATTTGAAATATTGCACTAAAGCAGCAATCTATTATAAAGACTATCATTATGCCCTTAATAGCTGCACAGCGACAAGCCTCTTCACTGTGGTGGAAAAAAATGACTCTGTGAAGAGAAAGTGATGCTATAATGCCCCCTCAGCTCACTCAATGCAATAGCAGCACCAAACCGTTTGTTTTATGCTTGTGTGAATACAGGAGTTACAATGCAATTGAGGAGACTCTGATGTCTAGAGTTTCTGGATTTTAACACAAAAATTCATAGCAACTCTCTGTAAACCAGCATTCTGATGCTACTTATTTCCAAACTGCAAATTCAGGTTGAAAACGGCAGAAATTTTAGAACAGCCACTAAGAACTATTATTTGTTTTAAAACACACCTACTGTGGTTAACAACTGGATCAGGTTATCAACGTGTGAGTTACGGCTTGATAGTCCGAAGGTTCGTTAGTCCGAAGCTTCCCCTAACCGTAACCGTAACCCTAACTCTAACATTTGGACTAATGAACCTTCAGACTATCGCACCAAATGTTCGGATTAACAAACCTTATTTTCGGACTATCGAGCGGTAACCACGGTAAACGCCCCGGGTATAGGAAATTTGTGTGTTCGGACTATCGAGCCTTCGGACTATCGAGTGCCCCCCAACATGTGTTGCTGAGGCCATAACACTGGTCTCATTTAAGAAGCAGATTGGTGTAGTAATGAATGAACTGAAGGATGGACATTCTAGAAGGTTGAGATTGGTCTATGGCCGTTTGTGAGACGTTGCTGTGCGTAACTGGCTGCTGCATTTTGCTGGAAATGCCAAAGAAAAGCACAATCTGATAGGAAGTAAACTCGACAGAAACATAAATATTACTCAGTGTTTGATGCACAAAACATTTCTGTTGGCACAGGAAACACAGAGTTTGTCAAAAACTCCTTTTACTTCATTATATTACAAACTCTAATTATTATTTACGAAGGAAATAATAATTTGTCCATGCCTCTTTATAATGGAGTCATATATACAGTTATACAGGAAATTGATTGGTATGCAAATCTTTAACAAATACTTTTAAATATTTGAAACTCAAATTGAATTGTTGAAATGAGGTACCCAACACAAGACGTTAGTGCTTACCCTCCAGGGTATATCAGAATTGCTTTGGTCTTTAAAAAAAACTGTACTTACAGATACAGCATAGCACAAAGTAAGGTTTTGCTCCAGAGGTTTTGCGGCAGCACTTCCACCTTTATTGCTCACATCTTTTGGACGCTGTTTCTTTGACTTGAAGTCTGTAAGAAACCAGAATGCAGGAGAGAAATGAGAGCTAAACTTTACAGAGCGTAACAGAATACGGACACTGTGGTATCATAACATTTTGTATCACTTAAGCCTGTAAATGCTGGATACTCTATGTGCTGACTCTGCTATCTGTAACAAATAGGCAGTGGTGCCCTTTTATCACTGCACATGTTTCTAAGCAATCAGGCTATCAAGCCCCTGCAGTGAAAATCCATAGTATTGATCCAGACCTATCTCCACTGTAATTCTTTAGCAGGAAATCCCTGATGACAAATTATATCTGCACCACTTTTTGATCTGGTGTTTTGATGTAACTGATCTCCAAGGACAGGATGAGAACCATTTGTAGCCTTCTGCTCCCAGCGTTCTGTATTCTTTAACTACAATATTCTAAACACAAAGAGAGATGGTAACGAAAATAAAGTTGCTGAGATATTATATGTACTGCACAGTGCTTGTTTTATATGTGACCCTTGAGTGGTCAAAGTAAGTGCTGATGATTTTCCTCGCAAGATTACTTTTTAAGGCTTGAACATCGGAAAGTGTCTACTGCCTCCTTTTAGGATGTGTTTTTTAACCATGACTATCCGGAGGTCAACAAGACAATATATCTTGCTGGATTTACCTGCAACGCACAACCATATGGCTGTACTAATTAGCTGAGTGCATGTTTTTTTTTCCTTGAGATATAACTATAACACATGCTTCCACAAGCATACCTTTTGGATATAATTGATTAAATTGGTTAAATTGACAGATTGAGCAACAATTCAGTTGACGTTATTACTCTGTTGAGGTTATCCTGCCAAAAAGACAGCAAAACCTTGTTACATTGGTAAAGGCAGTCGCATTTTTAATGTTAAATACATGGCATGGTTGCAGTAGGAGGTAGCATTGAACTTATAAATCAGATCTTTCTACACTGGAGGTGCTTGACACCGTTTGGAAGGAGTCCCATGGGACTGGACCAGAACTCTTGCACAAGGAATGCTCCCTGATTATCTGAAAGCACTTTGCTCCCTCAAACTTCACTCCTCCATTACCCCAGTCCTTGCCAGACTTCACTGACTCCCTGTCCTGGTGAGGATCGATTTCAAGATCCTCACCCTTGTTTTCAAATCCCTTCACTCCTCTGCACCACCCTACCCCTCCGACCTCTCTCCTCACACCAGTATCCATTGCCTTCGCTCCACCGGGTCTGGGCTCCTCCTTGTCCCCCAAATCCTCCGCTCCACTATCGGTGGCCATGCCTTCAGCTACTACGCCCCGAGGCTCCGAAATTCCCTTCCTCATTCCCTTCACCTCGCCCCCTCTCTTCCCAGTTTCAGGTCTCAGCTAAAGATCTTTCTCTTCGACCGCACCTTTGGACACCTTTCTCCCCCTGGCTCAGGCCTGGGATCCGTTATTGTGAAGCGCTTTGAGACGTCGTCCGGAGTGGAGGGCACTGTATTGAAAGAGATCTTATGTCATCTATAAGGATTTTAAACTCTCCCTTAAAACCATCGTGTGCTCTACTTTGCTGTCTTAGTTAAGTGCAGGTAACACCCGTGTCGCTTGTGGCAAATACACTCACCTGTGTATGTGGTCAAAGGTTGAAATCTCTGTGGAGAACAAGCAAAATGAAGACCGATATTTATTATTTAGGCAACCGCATTGGTTAAATGCATGTTATAAACAGTAACCCTTGAGCCCAGGACCATTACAAGTTTTTAAAAAATTGCTGGGGATTGTTGTAGTGACAAGCATGCAACAACCATACATGTGGTGAGTTTGATCAGCTCTTAGCTGGTATATCAGGCCGAGCCTTCTGAATACTTTGGGCATCTTACTCCGAAATGAATTAAGTCGACTGAACAAGTCACAGAAAAAACATTAATATCAAGCTCATGCAACAAGTCTGCATCCTGCTTGTAACAACATTCCCTAAATGACTTCCTTTCTAATGACTTTGTAGCCCAAAGAATTTCTTTCAAATTAACTGTGAGCAAACGCTGGTCGGTGTGAAATCTACACTGTTGCTTCCCACAAGAATGCCAGTGGTAACATTGCCAATGTTCAGCTAAACTTGGCAAAGTGCCACTCCACGTTCTCTGATGCTGAAAATGGTCCATCATCCGATGGCACTCAAACCTGGAATCAGCGATTGAAAAAATATTAACCCTGACCTACTCTGTTACAGGAGGATTAAGTTGTCATTCCTGCAGGTACGCGAGCAGGATATCTCAAGAGTTCCTCCATTATGTTTCCTAACTTTCTTTGACATAATTAGGCTCACAAAACCAGGTCTCAAGTGAGAGGCAGGGGGTGGCGCATGAGACCGATTATTTTTGTAACACTCTTGAATGCAAATGTTCCACGGGTTTTTGCTTTGAAACATCAGGGCTTTGATGAAGGGATTCATTTCTCAAGCGGTAAAGTGTCAGGCAACCCTCATGTGTGTCCCTCGGAGCTCAAGATTCTTCTGATTCAACAGGACGGTTACAGATTCACAACAGCTCTTAACCAGAAGGGAGAAAGGGTAGAGAAGGAGGGAGAAGAGGGATGAGTGGAGGGAAGGAGGAGAGGGTAGAAACAGGGGAGTGAGGAGATGGGGAGGAGTGGGATGGGGGGAGGGGCATGGGGGGGTAGTGAAAAGGAGAGGAGAAAGAAGCTGTTAAGTTCCTTTGCTTTCTGGGGGTTTTTTCCATGTTGAATTTCTCACGTGATTCTTTCTAATTAGACATATCCACGAGCCCTGAGGATAGACCAACAATCTTTTAAAGAAAGGAAACATCAGCATCGCTCTTGATAATTCTAACAAGGACAGGATCGAATGCCCAGCTAGCACTTGGAAAGCGCTTTGAGATGTCCCCCCGACATGGATGGCATTTTATAAATGTGAATTTTATTGTTTTGCAAGGGCAAGATTGGTCGGCAAAATGACCATAATTATTCAATTTTCCTCTCTGCAACTTGTCCTGAACATTCGATATGTGTTGTGATATTGCATAATGGTCTATAAACACAAAGTCATTACACTCAGTTTGTGGTATAAGGCTTGCTAAGCGCTTTGAGAGATCTCGGCAATGTGTTACGGTGCTACATGAGATGCAATTATTAATATCACTGTAATCACATTTCACCCCATTATTTGTACATTGCTCTGACTGACCTTTTTGTATGTTTCATCTTCTTTCTATTATTTTGCTTCCAGGTATGTGCCAGCCTGGCTCGGTTTGTGGCACTCTTACCCCTGAGTCAGAAGGTCGTGGGTTTAAACACCATGTCAGACCTTTGAGCTCATCGTCTAGGGTGCCATTCCAGCACAGTATAGTGCTGGGAGATTGTCAAAGGTGTCGTCTTTTGGATGAGATATTAAACTAAGGTCTAGTCTGTCTGTTCAGGCGAACATTAACATTCCTGGACATTATCCATCATCCAAAAACAGAATTTGTTCAAAAGTACTGGCCCAACAATCTTCTAGAGAAAAAGTCACTCACTACAATGCTGTTTGTGGGACAATTCTGTGTCCAAACTGGATGCCGTGTTCACTTACAAATACAGTCGCTGTACATTAAAGTGAAACTCGCATTCCACACAACAAGGTGCTACATCGAATGCAAAGATGATTATTATTATTGCCTTAATATTATCTCCAGCCTAATGTCTTTCAGACAAAAATGTCACTGACCCCGCAATTCACACAATGCTGTTTTTACTAGTGTATGACATCATCCATGCTGTGTAAAGTTTTAGTCTACATTGACTATTCATAACCTTGGACATTGCTTTGTGTTGCCCTGAAACTCCTTGGATCCCAACTAAATTTGGAATAGCTTGTGAGATGTATTAGCGCCATCACATATCGAGGTTGGATTTATGATCCTTCAGTTGCCAAGATCTTCCATGGTTTCGGTTTTTGTTTTTAAAATACGACGGCAGGAGTTAAGAACATTTAAGGGCTTGCTCCTCACCTCAAATGAAGAGTCACAATTTACATTTCATTGCAAAGTTTAGCCTATGGTAGGCACTGTCTAAATAGCATGACATGTCATGTCGTGTCACTTCTGTGAATTGTTCCAACGTTAGTACATTCTATGATCTTGTTTGGCTTCCCAGAGTGTTGACTGAGTTATTTATACACTTAGAAGTCCTTCCAGACACGAGTGTCCAAAACTACAGTTGATATTGTCTGATGGTTATGATTTTTTCTATTGTGTTTATGCTACAACGACAACAACAACAACAATTTACATTTATAGAGCGCCTTTCACGTCGGGAGGACGTCCCAAGGCGCTGATAAGATGAGCTGTGGTTTGAACACTGTTCTGGAAATGTTTTAAGAGATTGTTTCCTGGTAGTCAAGGATGCTGACTTTACAATGCAATACAGTGTAGACTCATAATCTCTTTGACTTCGGGAGGACATCTCAATGTGTTTCACACTGCTGGCTGAACACTCGATTGGGGTGTGAGAGCCAAAGAGAGTGGGGAACAGGAAAAATGATCTCGGATCAATTGCGATACACACAAGGCACTGGATACTCTTAACATTGCCTTGAATCTGCATACCATTTTGCACAGTTTAATGCTCACAGAATAGCCTTCAGTCAGATAATTGGCTTGTGGAAACAAATCTCAGAGACGAGCTCTTGTCTCTTCACATGAAAGTGTAATATCATTCATATATTATTAAGGAATGTATTACCATATATGCTTATTATTCATTTTGGGTAATTTATTAGGAAACTGCATTGATAATCTGAACAGTTTGTAGCCATTGAAAGGTATGCATTGGTCCGAATCCTCTCTTATGAATTACGTGAAATCATCCATGCTTCTTTCTTGTGGACATTGCCTAGTGACTGCAAAACCAATAGAGTGTCTTGAAATACAGAGGAACATGAATGAATAGATTCTGAAAGTTGTTCACATGGATGGACAATGTACTAATGTCCAGGTCACAATTTTAGCCACAACTGATCTCATTCTCATTGTGGAGTCGTAGCTCAGTGGTTAGAGCACTCACCTTTCAAGCAAGAGACCTGGGTTCAAATCCAGGCAGGGCAAAACCTTGGACAAGTTTCTTTACTCCATACGCCAGATAATAATCCCGCAAAACAAAAAATTGTAATTTCAATCCATGACTGTTTGGGGGATGGTGTTGTTTGCAATTGGCTGCTGTGTTTCGCCTATAAAAATATAGTCAATTCACTTATGCTTTAAGACATCTAGAAGACATGAAAAGTGCTATATCAAACACAATAATTATTATTATTCCCATTATTTCTCTTGAACTAAATGTTAAAAAAAATCATGAAAGGTATTTATCCTTTGATCTGAAGGAGACATGTTATGCTGACAAAGAGCATCGGGAAGTGCCAAAGGCATTGGTTATGAAAGTGTATATTTCAGTTCCCAAAGAGGTAAAGGTTAGCCATCTAATGATCCTCCATTGATCAAAGAAGCGCTAACAAAGAGGTTAATCAATCCCACTGTTGCATGAGACTGTACTTCTACGAGAATGAATTTGGTTTCAGCAATTTCCATAGGATCTAGTGATGTTTGGCCTAATTCCACTCATACCTGAAGGGTTCAGACCCGCAATTGCCAATGGAGAAAATTGATAAGACGATCTAAATCATCTGCAAATCATCACTTCTCATCTTTAAGTTAAATGGATTTCTGGAACATTTGGTCTCTTGGAGCATACAGCTAGTCATTGATAGCATAAGGTTCTTTCTTATCAAATACCATTATTTCAAATCAAAATTATGAGAGGATTTGATAAGGGGACGTTGATAGGCTATTTGCACTTTTTGAGGAATCCGAAACTAGGAGCAGAAGCTTATTCACGGAGAGTGTCTTAGGAATGTGGAACTCACTGTCAAAGGCTATGGTTGGAGCAGAAAGAATCAAAGTGGAAACTTGATGCATACAAAAGGGAGAAGAGAATAGAGGGGAATTATATGGGGGTGGATTATCAACAGTGTCACGGACTATTTGGACCACATGGAAAAATACTGTGCCAAGTAGTTCTAATAGTAATACAACAACAACAAAATGACATTTGTATAGCGCCTTTCAGTGCAGGGGCTGAAGGAGAAGCCATTGATGGCGTCAAAGTGGAGCCCATAATATGAACATATTGAGGTCACTTTTTTCAGGTTAGTATTTGGTACCAGCAAACAAAGCTGAATCATTTGGTTGGCGACTCTAAACTCTCGGCTTGATAACCCAATGATAATGGATCAGTAACCACATTTTAAAGCCCAAAACATGTGAAGCATTTCCTTTTCTTCTCCTTCAGATCTGCTGGCTGATGATGATGTAGATTGGAGCTAAGCCTTTGTCATTTTTATTGTATGCAGTAAAATATAAATGTATTTTGACCTGTTATAAAGAGGCAGTGAGGTGCTGTCCTGCCACACATGTTTACAGAGGGCAAAACCAGGCATTTGCCTTGAATGGACTGATTTGTTCATCCACAGGAGTGCCAGTGAAGGCCTGTATAATGCGGTATTGTTAAACGAATTGAGTACAGTCAGCCCTGTGTAACTGTCAGCTAATGGATAGCATTTGATGTAGTGTGGTGAGCAATGGAAGACAAAGTTGAAGCAATATTGGTGAAGACAACAACTTAATAATAACAATACTTGCATTTGACATAGTACCTTCCACATCAGAAGGCATGTCTCAAAGCACTTTACGGGATACTGTAAACCAGATTGACTGTGTATTTATTAGCAGCAGCCAATTTGTACATAGCAATGCTCCCCCAAAAAAACATGAAGTAAATTATTTTTATCGAGGCGATCATTGGCCAGGATCCTGGAGAAATTCCTTTCTCTTCTCAAATAGTGCCATACCATGCTATTCAAGCTTGCATTTATTTTGTGCCCTGTATAGGATAATGTCTCGGAGTGCAATCCAAAAGTGGGATTGGAAATTGAACAAGCAGCGATGGGAGACAGGTGATGACATTTTCTTTATGTTACCTATTTTTAATATATTTGAGAATCCAAAATGACGCAGTAGGAAGGTGACACAGGGAAAAAAAAAATCCATCTGTGACTAATACAGTATTTGAAACCACTTTGTCTCGTAATTTGAGATTGCTCAGATTTGTGGCGAGTTCTTAAATTGAGTTTTAATTTGATGTTTGCTTCTAAGATCTTGTCTGAAAGTAATGTGTTTAATGTCCTGCAGAACGTCCTGGTTTCAAAGTAACACCGAGTTTAAGAATATTCCACAATTTTGCCTGATTTTACATTTTAGGAATGGTAATGTAAACCCAGATGAATATTTTATGGTGCACCAAGACAGGAGATCAAGATGACTTGGGTTGTAATGGGCAATTTCAGTGGAGGAACCAGGAAGGTTTTAATTACTTAGAGGATAATTAATAACTGGTGGTTGAGGCCACAACACTGGACTCATTTTTTAAAAAATAGCGTGATGATGTGATAGAGGATTAGGAGGCTGAATATTCTGAAGTAATGCGATCAGATGACAATTTCCAACCCATTTTGCCCATTGAGATCTGCGCTGTGTCACTTCTGTACATAAAATCATACGATTATTATATTAACAAATTTACGGGCGTTGGGGTCTAATATATGCCATGTGCAAACAACAGGAATCAGAGGTGCCCTGGATTGTGTAATTAAGAACCAATGGAAAGGAAAGGTTAACAATTACGTAAGTAATAAATCCTTTTCATCGACTGTTAATTTCATAATTAAGGCCACCTGTAATTGCCTTTGCACATTTTGTTTGATCAAGGAGTATAATATACTTGTGTTTACACATGGTTTTCACCAGCCACATATCAGATGATATGTGGCTGGTCCTCGTCGACTAACTGTTGGTATGCCAGTAAACTGGATCAGGATTGTGTGTGACAGATTAAGCAACTACAATGTACAGTATCTCACAACAAAATCAGTGCAAGAGGTATATTTCTAAATTGTCTTCTTACCACATATCGCCCACAAAATAAGTAATCTATTCACTACACAGTATATTCTGTGAAGCACTTTGAGACATCTTGAAGAGATCAAGGCGCTATATGAAATCCAAGGATTATTATTATTATTATTATATATCATTATATTCAACCCAGTCAAATGGAGTTCTCCAAAAGGTATCCTGGATGAAGGCAGCTATATAAATACAGGATGTTGTTCTTGCTATAGTCCCTTTCGGGTCTGGAGCATATCCAAAAGCACCTTGCAGGATTTTATTGTAAAATGTAGTAACTGCATTTTATAAGCGAACTGTTCTTGCCCACATCATAACTTTGTTCCTTAGCTATGGTAAGTTCCAGCTCAGCCGATACTGATGACAATTCCCCCCCCCCCCACCCTATATCTTCTATTTAAAAGCAAGATGTTAATAATGTACAGACATTTGCAACAAAGACATGTCACACTATTCAGTGATGCTTTAATTTGAAGACAGTACAGGCTGCTGTAAGTTAACTTCCCCCTGAAGTTAGACTGAATGGCTGTGAATGGTTGTCAATCTAGTGTTCAACAATTTTATTTTTAAGAGAACATGCACGATTTCTTGCAACATCTTGTTCCTATGTTAAGTGTAAGTTACACTGTACATATGTTACATCCCAAGCTGTTTTTTGCAGAATAGACGTTTAATAAATTGACTTCCTACAACAGCTAGATTATACCAGTGTTCTTATGTGCCCCTTTCCCTCAAGCAAGTGACCAGTTGATAAACAGAGGGCACACTGTACACCGCTATAATGTGTTCTGTTATATGAAGAGATCAGTCAGAGAATGATAGCTGAGAAGTAGATTATTACTGTGTCTGAAAGAGATCAAACATTCTTGGCATCTGCACTCAGATGAGGCTGATTTACAGGCAGACAAGGTAAAGCATTACAGTCTAGTCTGCTGTCAACAAAAGCCATGATGGTTTTACTAGCTTTGCAATATATATTGTAACTGAGGCTCAAGCTAAGCTTTCCTTCCGGCATCTTGCAATGAAATTGTTTGCTTCCTTCCAGGGTTCCAGATTGAAACCACTGAACAATTTCTGGTATATAAAAGAGGATAGGAACTAACAATAAGTGAAAGTACTCATGGAAAATAAGGAATATTACATGAGATGGTTCCATAATAAGTGAATAAAAATGTAATTAATGCAAACCAAAACAGCCTATAAAAAGAAGCGTTGTCACATTGAATGATTGGTTTATGAACAAAACTGATTATTTTGTGATTTTATTTCAGGGAATTATTTGTGGGGGGTTTTTAATTGAGAGAATAATGCAAAGCCCAGCTCAACTGCTTATTGACAGTTTTTAACACTATAAAATAATATGACTGATAATGTGAGACATAAAGGTGACACACCACTGAATCCACATATGAAGGAAATAATAATGAAATAATCATTATTTTCCTTTTGATATGGCGCCTTTCATGTTGGCAGGACATTTCAAAACGCTTCACAGCGTTAACTGTAAAGTGTAGTGTCTCTGCATTTCATAGGTGAATGCAATAGCCAATAAAGGTAATGGATACAGCTTCAGGAATGAAAACACAGCTTTGACCTGCACCACATCGAAGCTATTAAACCTGTCAAATTATCCAAACGGAATACAATTTGAGCAGTTCAAAGTGGATGAATGAGTGAAAAGAAGGGAAAGGCAAATAATAAACTAAAAAGGCAAGTGTGGAGGAGCTCAACAACAACAACACAATTACACTTGTACAGCACATTTCATGTCAGGAGGACTTCCCAAGGTGCTGGGACAGTGATGTTAGTACTGACAGAGGCCACTCAATAAGTAGCAAGGTCAAACCAACACAGTAAAATAACATACGATTGGCTCTGATTATTTATTTATCTATCTATTTATTTACCTGTGTAATACAATTTATATTTGTATGCCATCTTACACGTTAGGGGGATGTCTCTTAGCGCTGGTTG
Organism: Hydrolagus colliei; assembly: GCA_035084275.1. NCBI lineage: Eukaryota > Metazoa > Chordata > Chondrichthyes > Chimaeriformes > Chimaeridae > Hydrolagus > Hydrolagus colliei. Next base: position 5,320,385 of record CM068759.1, read on the forward strand.
GGTACTCAAGCTGGGGGTGGGAGCCAAGGGTAGCGGGCAGAGAAAAGATGCTAGAAAAAGTGGTCAAAGAGGTATGTCTTGAGGAGGGCATTGAGGGGAGTGATCGAGTGAGAGAGGGAGTGAGTTGAAAGAATTGTAGCATGGAGTTCCAGAGACCTTGTGCAGAATGGCTGAAAGCTCACATACCGATGGGCAGGAGATGGGAAGCAAGACAACAGCAACAAAATTATATTTGTAAAGCGCCATTCACATCGGGAGGACATCCCAATGCTCTGGACGGGGTTATAAAGGGACAAGTCATTTCCAATCCAAACAATGTTATTGAGACAGCTGAAGGTTTGTACTTTAGAAATGTAGAATTCAGCTGTACACTCGCCTCTGTGTAACTGTACATTTTGAAGACTAACCATAAGATTCTTGTAAAATGATCAAATAATTTATATCATCAATAATCCATCAAGACAATTCAGGTGAGGAACATGTGTCCTGTTGGGGCAACAACCTTATCAATAAGTACTGCAACAGTTTGAGAGAAATGATCTGTATCTCAGGTAGTTAGCATATGATAGCATAGAATCTTAAAGTATAACAATGGTCATATGAACCATCCTACATCCCTGAAATAAGTATTCATTCAGTCGTTATATTACTGTCCTTTCCCCCTTGCTCTTTTATACTTCAAATAGTTATTCAATTCCATTTTTTTACAAGCGCTATTATAAATTCTGCTTCAATCATTGTTTTTTTGTGGGGGGTCGGTCATTTCATTGGCATAATAGCCTTTTGTAGGCAATAGTTAAAATATCAGGAGTTAATGGCAGGTTTCCTCTGAGGTCCAATAAAGCAGATGAGAAAAGAATTATCTAGTAGCTTGTGTTAGTGCCAGGTCAGTCAACCAACACAAACATTGGCTTCTTGGTGCTCCTCTGCTAAGTGTGGTGGTCTCCAGCATAATGAAAGGTAGAGTAGATAATAATAATAATAATCCTTGCATTTGATAATAAATGCCAGAATCTGATGAGCTGTGGGCCTGAATCATTGGTGAAGATTCAGCTTGTTCAATCTCATTGAAGGGAAGGAAAACACTGCCCCTGAGAAGCTACATTCAGAACCAAACCCCAATTCCTTGTGGATGGTTTCCTTAACAACAACAACAACAACTTTGATTTATATAGCGTCCTCCACGCTGGACGGCGTCTCAGAGAGCTTTACAATAGCAGATCCCGATTCCTTACACAGTTGATATGCTCTTATCACAGAGTTAAGAAAACTGGCTAGCAGTGAATCATTCATCTCATTTTTACTAACTTGTCTCTTTTGATCTTGGGTTTTCTTTTGAAGGACATATGATTGAAGCATTCATAGTTTCTCTAATGTGCGAGCCTAGGATTCATCTGTGTTTAATAAAGCAGACCATGTTAGCACAGTACTTGGTAAATGCAAAGCTTTAGTTGCTACAGATTCTCATTTTCCAAATAGCATGGTCAAGGGACCTAATCACTGTTAACCTGCACTATTAATGGCATAAACATGCTTAGTGCTTCAATTGAAGCCTTCTAATTAGGATGCCTGGGTGGGAACAACATTATACCATTTATGAGATCACCCCCATTAAGCAAAGCTCATAAGTACTGAGTTAAATACACTGGGAATCAATTGGCACTTGAGAAATGCCCCTTAAAAGGAATATCCCCATTAACCATGCCCCCATTAACAGCTGTCAATCTACAACATATCAAAGTTGCATTCCAGCCTTAATTTGTCAGGAATGCATGAGACAATAAATGGTTTGTATACTGTTGTTAGAATTTAATCTAAATCCAGAGTTCTTCACTGCCACATAATCTCCTATTGATATAAAGGACTTTCCGGCGCTAATAAATTTGCAGCTGTTTTATAATGTGCAAAAGATCTCAGGGTGTTTAAAAGAAATCGAAGGCCATTGATAAAGATCTTGCCAACCTGCGCATGACATTCTCCCGAATTAAGTAAAATGGGTGCATTCCACCAGGGAGAGAGTGTGCTTGCCATTCCAGACAAGGCAGCTTGCCACGTATGGATGGTGTACGTTTGTGGAACTCAGTCCGGTTTGGTGATGGGATAAGCACGGTGATGGGATTTCCGCATGTGTCAGACCCGCAAGAAAGTAGTTGTTAGTAAGGCATGAAATAACAAGTATTTGCCACGAGCCTGCAAAGCTATCATGTGGCATGGATGAGTTCCTTCAGATAAAAAGTTCCTCATTATGATACAATCTATCTGAATGAAAGCATGTGCAACATGATAGAAATGTGATGCAATTCTTGGTGTTATATTTACATTCACAGCACTTCGGACTGCTTGCTTTAAATCTCTTCAGAGATACTAAGGGCAAAACTAATATGGCCAGTAATTCTACTTGCTCATGGAGCTGTGAGGTTGAATCTACCCTTGGCAAAGGAGGCAAAGATTTCTCCCTTTACTGATGTCTCTGAGAATTGAGTTGAATATTGATGGTCCAATCCAACCAGATGGACTTTTGTCCTACATTTGGCAAATAATTCAGTAAATTTACCTCTGACAAGCTGTGAAGCTGCCTCCTTTCACTGCAGGAAGCAATTTGTTATGGTTTCCAGCATGAAAGAGCTCAGAGCAGAAGGTTAGGATTACACTTTGGACTCTCGTTAGCGGGAGCTAAGCAGGACTGTGCACACGCAACACGAAGCACGTACGTGGATCTCTGTTAATTGTTGTCTAGTTTTTAATGGTGTTAAAGAGATGTGTGTGCGAATGGTTCTTTAAGAAGATTAAAATGGTCCCTTAAACGTCACTGACCTGTGACTGAATCGATTTGCAAAGCCAGTATTTCTATTTCAGCAGTGCAAATCAATGTCCTGGGGCAACACCTCGTCCATGTGCTATCACGAGCTGGCTCCCGGCATAAATCACAGCACCTCAAACCCAATTTATATTGGTGCTTTTCATGGCAAATTGCTGAAAGCAAGCGTGCTCTAAAATAAGTAGATGTGGAAAAAAAACACGTAAGTATTCAAATTATCTGCATTTGTCTAAAAAATGAAGTCACTAAACTTTGCAGTAAGCTTTGTTAACCTGCCTCTTCGACCGTGCATTCAGTCACCCTCCTACCTCTACTCTCCCTGCCCTCCATCTCTCCTGATCCCAACCACTAGCTCGGGTCCAAATCCCTGATGCCTTGGGATGTCCTCCTAATGTGAAAGGCGCTTTGCAAATGTAATTTGTTATTGTTGTTGTTACCGTGCTTTGAAACATCCCGATGAGACAAGACATTTTCTCACATGGAGGGATTATTTTTGATTCACTCTTAAAATTAAAGCCAACGGAAGATATACTAAAAATATATTAAAATGAGTCTCTAAGAATAATTGTTCCAGGACACTTTTTCTAAGTCAGGCATCACTGTAATAACGCAATATCAATGACTTTTGAACCTTAGATGCTTAGAAATGCTACTATATTGGTTAGGGTGGAGTGGGGTGGGGAATCAACATTAATTTGAAGATTATTGGTCAGGTCATTGAGAGAAACTCCATTTGTTTTTCAAATAGTGATGAGTGATCTTAAACGTCCAGCTTGATTTATTGTCTTATCTTTAGGCTGATGCCTCTGACAGTGATGAAGCAAATTTGCAGGCTTAACTGTGAGCTCAAGTCCCAATATAGGTCTTGAATACCAACCTTCTCACCAATGGCCAAGATTATCATCAACTAGGCCCAGAAAACAACAACAACAAATCACATTTCTATAGAGCCTTTTGGGTCAGGAGGACGTTCCAAAGCATCCCAAAGCACCTAAAAAGCGAGAGTTTGGTGGTGGATACACTGCATGGCACATCCCCAGCAAACTGACAGCAGATTTCTCCACAGTTTGCATTGCAAATACTGTACCTTTGGGATCAATGAGTGAGTTTCCTATGGAAAAAAAACTAAATAGATTGGACAGGGTAAGCAATCGATTGCTTTTAAAGCAAAAAACTAGAGATGGAATTTGGGACTTGAATGACTTGACCATAAGAGTAGTTGAATGACTTGTTGTACAGTTTGTGAACTAGACTGGCAAAGGAAGCATGTAATAGAGCACAGTTCAATCCTAAAGAGAGTTTATTTACTGATATTTTTACCACAAAGTCTTTTGACCTTTCAGGAGCAGAGACAGGAAAAAATATCTGTGTGCGGATGGTATACATATGTGGATGACTCAGTCTCGTTTGAATACTCATAATCATGGTGATAGGTTTCTGAATGTATCAGACATTTTTGTGATTGATCAAAAAACAATTAGCAGAAATTCTACAGACTATAAAGAGAGTGAAAATCGTATACTATGATTCCCTGTTCGGTCAGCACTGCGTTTGGATTCTAAAATTGAGCATCTTTGGATAAGGCATATTTCTCCCCTAGATTTTGCATTTTTACATTGGTTGATACGAGGATGAAAGATCACAGCAACCAATATTCTGTTCCTCTTACGTTCAGTTTCTTTTCATGAGTAGTAAGGAAGTTGCCTGCAGGGAACAGCAATGGTCTGCTTCTATGGAACATAAATTCCTGTTTCCCAGGCCCCTTTCAGCCCCACTGCCCCCACACCTCCCACACCACACCCCCTTGCCCCCCAATCCTATCCTCCCCCCCAACCCCGATCCACCACAACTAACAAAACAAACTTAGAGTAGAACACTGCAAGGACAAGGCATTCCAAAGAAACACTTTTATGATTTATTTTTGAGATTTTTGGAAATATTGCCCGTGCAGTTCACAGAAAAGTGATTACTCGCTTATTAAGACCAAAGAAACACCATGTTTTGGCATTATTGTATATAAAATAAATAGTCATGCCATGAAAGGTAATGATTCAGTTGAAGCAGATATATTGGCCTATAAAGCTTTGAGTAAGAGGTGCTTGAATTCATGACAGCAAGACATTTTAACATTGTGTACACTATAATCCATCCAATACCTGCCATATTATTGTAATTGCAATCCCACTCCTAGCTGCTGTCATATTCCTTGAGGGCTAGATTTTAAGCTGATGCTATTATCAATCACAAGGCAAGGCCTGTCACACTTCCTGTTTCCCTGGCAGGAATTTGTTTCTGAATATCGCTGTTGTTTCATCAGCCTTGTCAGTCCTTGAAATGACCTTAGTTTAATTAACTGCATCTTGATGAGGAAATCTACATAGAATGTGAAGGTTAATTAATGATGAATCAGTTCTTACTCTAAGACCATCACTGAATGGCTGACAGCGAATCTACCATTTAGAATATAACCCAATATCTCATTATAAATGGTCGGCAGGCTTTGCACTCCCGCTTCAGCCAAGGGAAAGATCACATTCTATTAACAAAGAATGTTTGTGGTGGCTGTTGCATAATTTTCTTCGATAAATATACAACGGGTCGTCTTAAATTAATAAATAGGCAGTTTAAAGAATACGGTAATTATAATAAACCCACATTTCACTTGCTTCACTGATATTCTAAATCATAACATTATGGTTTCAATCAGGAGGAAGTATGCAAAGCACACGTTACTGCATTCTATTAACAATATGCTAATTCTTGCAACCAGGACCATTTAATTTTCGAAGCACTAGCCGTTTCTCAGCGCAACCACCAATTCATCTAGATATACAACCTGTTAAAAACCTTTAACCTGTCCCGGGTAGAATTAGCTGGTAGTGAAGCCATATGCCAGATGCTCTCATGTTCAAACCCAGATAACTCACTGTTTGGATTTTTGTTGTTGTCATTACATTGTGGGATAATGACCTTGCTGTTGTGTGTTTATCAGACATTTCCAGGAATTCCGACTGGTGTCTGTTGACCCTTTTGACTTCGCAGGAGCTTCTCTGCTGAGAAGTAATGACAGTTCTGAGGCTGGGTCAAACAGGTACATTTATCAATTGTTTCAGCTCATACCTGACCTGAGTCCTTTATGGATAATCAGAATTGAATAAATGTTTCAAGCTGTGGTTCTTTTCATTCACTTCCCGTAAGTATTTTTTACACACCAAATATATTATAAAAAGCTTGCAAAATATTCCTTCCCCTATTAAATTGTTTAGCTTTGATAGTTGGCCAGATTTTATTTGGAAGTATTGTAATCCTTAAAATAAATATAATAATAATAATAATCCTTGCATTTGATATAGTGCCTTAACACATCTTTGAGATGTCTCAAATAGCTTCACAAAATATACTGGTAAAGTGAGTTGACTGTATATTTTATGGGGTTGTGCTGCTGTAACCCTTTTAATACAGACCACGGATATCCTTGGATCCAGTCGAATACAAATGGATGTAAATCTCAAATGCCCTGCAGTTCCTTAATTAAACAATAGTAGTATTTTGCTTAAAGGACGGTGATTGTAGTCAAATTTAATCACCCTGAATTAAAGCAGATGAAACCAGGGATTGTTTTTAAGAGGAGATGACTAATATATTAGCATAAGTTAAGCAGAGTCTCTCACTCAGTTCCCAGTCTATACATTATAAAGCGATAGAGGAAATGGACTGGCTAGAATCAGCTCGGGGGTACGGAGAGGTGGTGGTGGGGGGCAATGTGGGGGGAAACCTGGGAGAGACCGAGCCAGGAACAGCTCAGTAACCAGGTATGGGTGAGCGAGTCTGGGAGTGACCATATCCCCAATGGTCAGCAAGAGGGTGACGAGGATCTGAGAGAAACAAGGAGAGGAGACAGGGTGCGGAAAGTGTCCAGGGTAGAAGAAACCACTGGCCCCGATGTGACCCCAGGCCTGGCCAGTGAAGCCACTCGCCTCTAGGAACTGACTGATTGTGAAGCCACTCATTTCCAAACCTATAAAATCGATAAAATTTCCATTTAACATATTTAATCTTTGACAGGATGGTGTCAGGGTTCTGTTTAAGGCTGGTTGTGAGGACATGAACGAATTGGCAAATTCTTAAACGCAGCTTCAATTTTGTTGTACCCTGTTTTCTGTAAATTGACAGGAAATACAGAAAACTGGCTTGAAAGTTAAGATTGAATTCAATAATTCTCCAAATTCTGAATGTGATAATAGCTATGTAAACAGGGTAAATCCAGACTCGGCTGAAATTACTCCCGAATCATGAATAGAATAAGCCTGCAAGGTCAGTATAATTAGGGGTCAACATGATAAAACTGATTTTGCGTGTTTTTTAATACTTTTTAAAACGTATTTTGAAATCACAGCCACGTTAATACCTGAGGGCAATTTCAATTGAACAAATGGCGGTGGAGGGGGGTGGTGTGAGGTTGAAAACCACTCTCGCAAACAAACACATCCACTTTGAGTTGCATTGAAGACTTGACCATATATATATATATATATATATAGATATATACATAGCTAATGTTTTCTTGGGACAATGAAGCAGTTTGTGTTAATTCAATTTCCTCACTGCATGTATAACAAACTTGACTGGAAGGAAACAAGTGTTCCAGAAGGTATAGTGGAGATTTGATTTTTGACAGTGTTCAAACATAGCATTGTGCAGGTCAGGAAAAGGGACAGTACGACATTAGATGAATTCGATTTACTTGTTCTCATCAACTGTTGTCATTTTGACTCGGATATTTGACTAAACCAATTACATGGGCCCCATTTTTTTCCGAAGTATTTTGACTGTAACTTTGGATTCAGCCCTGTTATTGTCTGACTGTAAGTTTGTTCCATGGGTAACAGCATCTCTCTAGTGTTTGTTATGTAGCCATTCTTCATGTCATTTTGTGGACTAAGCAACAGTGAGATATTAGACCGTGGTTACTATCGACAGAATTTCTCCTCGACATCCAAATCCAGATTGGGATCTTTGATGTGCCTTTTTCCCTTCCCCGATAGGCCAGTAACACTGAGACTAATTCCTCAGCCACCCAACCATAAAGTCAGCTAATCCACCAATCGAGAATTAAAATCCTGGAACCTGATCTGAAAGGGACGGTGTCACTCCATTCAATCCTATTTACAGAAATTATAGACACTGAGTTCAAAGGAAACTTCCCTACCATTGTCTGAGACTTATTTTTCACAGGTGGGAATTGACACACTCGTGGGGAATTGTGTAAGATGCCATCAATCAAGAAATTAAACTCATATATATATATATATATATATATATATATCATATCTTGATATAGGTAACATGTAATGCTATTTGAAAGGAAACTTATATTGAGCATGGCAAAAATTACGTTTCAAAACATCTGCTGCATTTTCTATTGCTAGTGACATATGTGAAAAAAGGGGGAGTCAGTGTGGTAGTTCCATATATGCAAAGAAGAACACTGTGAACTCAATGCAATAGGCAAGATGCTTTCAGCTTGGATTTAAAATTATTCAGATTTGCAGTAAACAAAGGGCGGGGAAGCTGCCAGCGCGAATAGCGAGCTGTCAGACAAATTGAGTGAAGGTCACACAGAGCCCCAGCAGCCAGTGCAAAAAGTGTTTATTCCTCAGACTGAGTTTGAAGCAATTCACCAGGAAACAAATCAATGATACGGAGAAGAGTTTAGTAACAAAGGATATTCACCCAGAAGCAATCAGCAGTTTTGAAGCTGAGAGATAAGAGCGAGTGCACAGTGGATATATGCGGACAGCGGAGGAAAAGGCTTGAAGAAAGCTGAATTTTAGCAAGCTGACTCTAAGAGTATGAGAAAACACTTGACGATTATCTATAGGGAGGAGTTGTTAGAGGGAAAGCATGTGGAAGGAAAGTGGGGACGGTTCGTGGAGAGAGATTTAACATTAAAAATGCATGTATACTTGATACATAGCAGTGTGGCAATGGGGAGAGAGTGACGTTGACAGAAAGATAAAGCCATGAGAGATAAAGGCTGAGCTTGACAAGTTATGGAAGGCGTTCAGAGGAGAAAAAATGCAAGTTTACTAAATGTGCAAATGATAGGGACATTTACAAAGACAGGCTGAGGGGTTGTAAAGAATTTAATCATGGCCACAAGGAGGATACATAAGCTATAATATAAAGTGGAAAAGTAAAGCGAGAAAGAGGCGGAATTTAAATGAGAATCTGAAATGCAGTTATTGTCCCTGTTTCTGTTTATTATAATCTATTATATGAATTTGAGGCCGGATGTTTCAAAGGCCTTAATGTTTATAGCTGGGCAACAGGGGTTAGTTTCAGCCTCAGACTATGCTGTTTGGTGGAGCTCTTTGGGTTTTAAAGAGGACAACTCAGAGGAGATCTTATAGAGGTGTTTAACATTTTAAATTGGATTGAAAAGGTAAATCAGGAACAGTACTTTGGGACGCATCAATTCAGTAGAACAAGAGACAAAGGTTTAGAGTTGCAAAAGCCAATTTCAGAATTGATAGAAAGACGTATTTCTTTACCCACAGGTTAATTAATAAACTGTTCCCCCAATGTGAAAGGTGGTATATAAGTATAAATTGTATGAGATTAGCAACTGGAATAGGAATGGTGTTGAGGCTAAGACTCTGAACTCATTCTTTTTTAAAAGAAAGCTTGATGCTGTGACGGAGTATGGTAGAGTGGGTGTTCTGAAAGGAAGAAATCAGATGGGTCAAAGGGCCTTCTTCATCTGAACTAATCTTGTGATAACTTTACTTGGATAGAGTGGACGATGGCTGCTTGAAGATGGCCCTTTCAATTTCTTATGCGTATTTACTGAATTATGTTCAATTTCAAATTGTCGTTGCACCAATCCATCCAGAGGACGTCTGACTCAAACCAGCAATTTTCCAATTACCCTAAAAATTCGACATTGGAAGATTTAATAAAACAACTGGTCACAGACTCTGTAATTGATGCCAACTTTAAGATTATAATGTTTCCCTTTTCACGAGCGTAGGGGGAATAATGTTTTAAAAATCATTATTTCAGAGAAGCAAAATTTATGACAAGGCTAATACATGTAAATAAGGATTTAGTTTAGAGTTTGATTGTGATCATTTAATACAGGCTGATATTACATAGCAACCGCAACATCAAAGGCACAGCTTAATTTTGATTTATGGATAAATAATATATCCAGTTATTGATCAATTTAAAATGGTTCCTGCCATTTTCAGCATTTTGTCAAATTATTAAATAGTTTTAGCACATTTCCTCCAGTAACATAATTTTTTTCTCTCTCCCTTTTAAACATAGAAAGGGGTTTATTGCTTTAACTGTGAATGTCTGGTTCATTTTATTTCAGCTCCTGATCTCTCCATATTACTGCTAACAAGAAGGTCAAACGGCTTAGTTGATTGCCAATAAGATTCAGTGTTTTCGCCCCCATAATATACAGTATTGTCAGAATGAATAAAGGAGTGTTTCACTGCAGTTCACTGGTAAATGTGGGAAAATGATGAGTCACTTCAGCAAAAGTAAAGTGATTTGTGTATTAGCTGACAATCTTTCAGTGTACAGTAAATCACACTGCAAATCAAAAAACTAGGATGAATGCATTACTGACAATGCTGGGTGACCACCCATTAGACATGGATTCAGTTTAATTCTGATTTAATATTCGTCCGCTTCCAGTGGCACATTGAGGTGACGTTACAACTAGATTACAGATGTGGTTTTACTGGATCTGACTGCGCTACGGAAAGGCATCCCGTTCAAAAAACAAAACGCGTCCACATTTAACGTCCCGTTAAAAAGCTATGTGACACTGGACACAAACGCTGCATTTTGTTAATCCAACAAGTACCAGCACAAGAGCATTTGGGAATATTGAGTTTAGTGGAAGGGAGGGGGATGGTAGGAGTTCAATTGTCAAACATTTGTCAGTGCTGTTATCCTTTGGGCTGCACCTGGAAAGATGTGTCAGAGAATAAAACACAAAGACAAAGTATCAGGGCAACATTTAACAAAATACACACATTACAGTACTGTATGCCAGGTAAAATCACATTGTCGTCATGAAAACGTTCACTTTCCTGAACATCTCCAAGCAAGTGAAGCAGAATTTACGAAAATCCTTTTTCGTGAAAGCCAAGCCCGTTTGAAAAGGCTGATAGATATATCCCGGAAAATTTGATTTCATTTGAAATAAGCCCAAGGCTGCTCTGATAACGGAATCCGTTCCCGTCATACAAGTCGTCCGAATGAATCATTTTGCACCTTCAACGTTCACCAGGCAATAATGAAGCCCCTGGAGGATGAAAAGAGGACCCAGGTTACATGTATGTCTTGGATGGCAGTATGCCCAGCTGGCAGTGCAGAATAGCCAGGTTATAAATCTATCTCAGGCATACAATTATCCCCACGTTAACAAGTAATATTGAGAGTCTGCTGTTACTGCTCTTGTCTCAGCTGATGAGTCTCTCAAGATTTGCAGAACAGAAAAAACAAAACAAAGCTCCCTTCCCTTTGGGTTGCGAAGAAACTGAAAGAAAAAGTTGAATAGAAAATGTTTGGGGGTTTCACTGCATGTTTGAAAGGTAGCGTGTTGAATTGGAAATTGAATACCTTGTTCGAATCAGGCAGGAGGAAAAGAACCAGCTCGGTTCAATCCTCACGTTGCTTATCCACTGACAACGATTGTTTTCGGCCGTGGTGATTTTCCAGGCGTGTTTGTGGTTACTGTACCACTAAGGCCAGGCAGAAAGAGGTCATTGACCGTTTACCATTGCACGCCCTCGAGGCTTAATGCCTCTGAGCACATCTTGTGTTAACGGGAGATGGTGTGCCTGTAATCGGTTTTCCGCATTAAAGCCACAGAACGGAGTTAAAAACAACGCAAAGTAGATTTTAACAACATTCCTATGCATGAAATATGCTAGCTGGTTGCACAGAAATAACTGGAGTCTTGTGCCCTGTGGTATTTATTTGACCTGCAAACAGGGGACAGGATTTTATTTTGTTATTTTATACACATAAACCTATTTGGTCCAAATGTTCAGCCCTGGGGTAGGATGTAAGTACTCGCCATCAGTGCTGACGGCTCCCATGATTTGATGCATTCATAAATCCAAAGTCTGCAGTGAGCTTTTTATATTTGAATAAACAGGTCAGCTTGGTCAGAAGTAAATAGCACGGACATCCTTGCAGATAAGGATGAGGCTATGCACCCTCTGAATGAAATACTGTCCCTTCGATGCACACAAAAAAACTGCTGTGCGTAATTTGCTGCCGCATTTCACCCCAAAATGTACCATCAATTCACTTTACCGTATATTCTGTGAAGCCCCTTTGTGATGTCTCAAACGATATGATAAGGCACTGTATCAAACACAAGGATTATTATTAATAGACTGCCACACTCCACTTCTATTACATTGGCTGCATGGAATTGAAATCACGGGGTAAGGGGTTCCTTAATCACAAGATCACAAAATTAGATTGAATGGAGTAGGTCTTCAACCCATTTGCTCTTATCCTTCCAGAATACGCAACCTACTGTCCTCCCATCACACCACCAAACATTTGTTTTAAGTGAGTTCGGTATCCAAACATCAAACACCTATCATGCTAACTTGTTTCAATCTTTAATTAGTTTACCGTCTGGGCAAGAAAATACTTCATGGTTTCTGTCCTGAAATTGCTCTTTGCAACCTTGATAAGCAGGAATTCTTTTATTGCACAATTTGGATTCCTTGTCAAATCTTGTTCTTTTTTTTAAAAAAAGTCACAAATTAGATCTTGTTATTCCATACATGTAAAATATGAGTTACATCACACTTTTTAAAAATTAATCCTTGCATTTGATATAGCGCTTTTCACATCTTATCGACGTCCCAACGCGCTTCACAGAATATACTGTAAAGTGAATTGACTGTATATTTGTGGGCGAATCACAGCAGCCAATTGCGCACAGCAGTGTCCCACAAACAGTCATGGATTGAAATGACCAATTTTATTATTGTGGTTTTTTTTGGATGGATTATTATTAGGCGTGTGGAGTAAGGAAACTTGCCCAAGGTTTCGCCCTGACCTGCCTGGATTCGAACACAGAGTCTCCACAGCTTGCAAGACAAGTGCTCTAACCACTAAGCCACAGGAGCTGCTATTTGTAATTAGTGATGAATAAGATAAAACTCCTCAAACATGTGCTCTGAACTCTTTCACATGGAGAATTCCAACAAAGCTTGTTTTATAAATAATAACTGCTGTCTCATTGATGTTTCATTTTGAACATTAACATTCATTAATGAGATATTTCATTAGTCATGGTCTATTACTGAGTTGATTCCATTCATCAGGGGGGAAAAAAACCTCCACATACACTTGTCACTGATGGCTCTGTGGTTCCACAGAGTAAATGTTTGCCGATAACGAGCATTGAAATAAACCTGGTGTCATGGGGGGGGGTGTTCAAGAAGTAATGGCGATAAACTGACATAAAGGCACTTGATTGCATCTGTGACCTGGATCGTAGAGCCTCCTTCATCTGGCCTGAGCGAGTGATCATATCATCTCATGGGCCTGTGATCTTGCAAACGTCATCCCGTGATTGATTTCCCCTCACGCCAATATCAAAAGACAATGGCAAGGCAACCAGGAATCCTAGGGAATATTTCCTCTGTTTACTCACACTCACCAACAGCCAGCTTAGTTGGTTAATGAACCCATTGCAGATTGTGGGACGTGACTGATGCAGATTATCTCCCATGTTTGCCTTCAAAACGGCCACTCCACTCATTTGTGTTGGTGGTTTGCTGGGCTTGGTTTAAATATGGTTTAAAACTGTTTATAAAAAAAAGTTATTCTTTTTAAAAGGCTATGGGAAAAAAAAGCGGGGGAGTGGGACTAATTGGACAGCTCTTTCAAAGAGCCAACATAGGAATGATGATCTGATTGGCCTCCTTCTGTGCTGTAGGATTCTAGGATTCTATAAACCTGGAGCCTTGTGCTTTTCTCTTTTTACTTGTACGAGACAGGTTGCACTCTTGACCTGTGACAAACTGTATTCACAAAGATACTGAGTGAGGCATACTGTCCCATTACGTTGTATTATTAAGCTGTTTGTCACATCGCAAATAGGATTCACTGATTAAAATATGCTCAGGCTAATCACGTGTGTTTTTTTTAACGCGCCACTCTGGTTAAAAACTGAGCAAAAATCTGAAACATTTTTTTTACACTGACAAGCTACGAATAGGGTTTGAAAATATCCGAATTTGACTAATAATCATTTTTTTTGTTAGTGAGTTTGACGGCATCTGGGTGGCAGCACGAAATGTAATTCCGATCCTTGTGAACTTTTGACTGCTCCATTGCTGAGCTAACATCATCAGTGGAGTATGCCAGAAGAGAAGATGTGTTACTGCCCCACAGGCGACAGAAGAAAATCATCACTCAACGGAATAATGACACAAGAGATGGATATTAATAATCTGTAAAAGTGCTGCCCGTGTAGAACATCAGTCAGTAAGCACCACCAACTTCCCTCAAATACTGATTCCACTGCATGAGGTAGATCAGGTAACGTGTTATGGCGATTTATCTCTCCTGTTGACCACATGAAAAAGCTGTTTAGCATACAAAAAAAGGAGACAAGGGGCTATTTTAAATGGTGCACTGTCTGCGAGTTAATAAATGATAGGTGAACTAGCCACTAATAACTGCCACTTCCCACTGTTCATTCCTCACCGCTGGAATTGCCGTCCGCACTCTCCCTGATGGAGTCAGGCCCACGAGTTGTATCATTCAGTGGCTCATTAGTTTGATAAACCGTCCTAGCAGAATACCCGCAGCAGCGAGCGCTACCACTACAGTACTTATGTGACTTCAGGGACTTCTGAAACCTAAACCATCAAAAGAGGGGCAGGGTCCATCCAGGCAGGGCCCCCGAATACAGCTGCTTTTAAAGCTACGCTATGTGTATCCCCCACAACAGCGACCGTTTTGCCGTGAATTAATAGCGAGGGCATTTCTCAGTGGTGACTGAGATCTACTGAGCTTTTTGTTTTTAATATGCTGTCTTCATGTTTCTACTTAGGGAAAGAGGGGGAGCCAGCGAAGAGATAGATCGAACGATAGAGAAAGATTCTGAGATAGGTAGACAGATAGCGAAGAAGGGAGATGTGAAGAAAAAGAGAGACTGTGGGAGAGAGATTACGTGAAAGAGAGCGTTTTCTTTCAGACAGCTCTCTTTTTGCAAATCGGGTTGACCTTGAACTTGCATCACGGGTTCTTGGCTTTGTGTTTCAGAGGGGTCAGCAGCGGAAGATTGATGCCCCTCATGTTTTGAACAAAAAAGACAAAGAGAAAAATCTGAGACCCGGCCGAAAGAATACGTTTCCAAAGTAAAATTTCTGACGACTACAATTTTAATTTGGGGGTGGAATTCATGAAATATTTAAAAACAGGGAAGTAATTATTTGTAAGGGACAATGGAACTTTATATATAGAAATAGTGTTTTAAGCAAAGCTGTAGAATATGATTACTTAAAGCAGGCTAGTATTGGAGCAGTTTTGAATTCTTCCGATAATCTTGAATTCTGCCCACTTTAGCCTAAAAGAGGGGGAAAGTTTTTCTTTATTAAAAAAAATGCCTAAGACTACTTGTAATAAAACATAAAGAGCAGAAATCCTGAATTATGCTTTCATTTTATAAATTTTCAAACCTGAATTACAAAATTTGCTTGACATAAAAATTTGGTTGCCATGTTTGCACATTGTCGCTTGTACTTTACAGTATATCCTATGAAATGTGTTAAGATGCCTTAACAATGTGATAAAGCGCTATATCAAATGCAAGGATTAGTATTATTATTACACAAGCAGAGTAGGATATACATTGTATGAGAATAAAATCTATTATGATTGGTAATGCATTTCCTGATGAAACCCACGTAGATTTCAGCAATAATATATATGCACTAACCTGTAAAATGTAATACGGTTGCAGTTTACTAATGATGTGCTTCCCTGGCACCTTTGGCCCAGGCCCATATTTTATAGGAGTGGATCAATAATTTCTTATACAAATCCTTACAGAGGGAATTGCCTTGGACTCTCAGTCCTCCACATATTCGAGGAGACGCATTCAGCCACTCATAAATGTGTCGTAATTGCTCCGGTCAAAACGACATACTAGGTAGGCACAAGGTCAAGTGGTGTCCGGCTTCTACAATATAAACCACAGCAAAATGGGACGCAATTTTATTTCCCGTTTATACCGCTGGAAGTGAAGTGGTCCAGGTTAGATCCAGCAGCAGAGCGATATTGAGTGCGGATCCTGATTTATGCTTCCATTTTCTCATTGCAATGTCCTGGGATGTTCCAAAACTAATGGCTAATTTCAGAGCTAGCAGAAGAAAAGGAGATCGGATTTTTCTATAACACACGCAATAAGTTTCACACACCCAAGCTGAGCTGCCAACTATTGACACTGAGAGTTTTGAGGATCTGATCTCTAATATCCTCTCGAAAGTACCGCAGAGCACTGCAGTAACACTTCTGAAGAAAGAAATCAAATGGAATAATTCTACTTTATCCCGTTAATCCTGTGCATTAACAGTCACCAAAAAAAAAGGAAAAAAAAGCCTTTATCTCTCGTGTTTGGGGCTGGAATGAAGCCACTCTCGCATTAAAGAGTCCACACTGTTTCCCTCACAACACTAAATAGTAATTTATCACGGTTTGGCCACAGGCCTCCAGTTTAAAGGCACAATACCTCTGACGGCACAGCAATCATCAGGCTTATCTCTCCCTCTGAGCCCCTCACACTTGCAGCTCCATCAGCCTCAACTGCATTCTTGCGGATCAGAGATCTGGACAATAGAACTGGGCATCAGATCATTTCTGATGTTGCGCATTAATACTGTTGACGCACCGACCGATGCAAGTTGTTGTTGTAAGGCAGCTGAACACTCTCCTGCGATACGGGGAGGTTGGGAATCACGTAAATTTGGTAAAAGGAATGAGGTAAAATATGGCCGGAAGAAATTATAATTTACTTCAGTGGTTACCGTCAATATACAAATATATACAGTCAATTCACTTTACAGTATATTCTGTGAAGCAGTTTTGAGACGTCGATAAGATGAAAGGCGCTGTATCAAATGCAAGGATTATTATTAATATTACTAAGCAATATCTTCGTAACCTCAGAACACTTTGCTATTGGTACAGGGAAGGGGATATTCTCCCAGGGTCCTGGACAACAATCCCCCAAAAGACCTCGGTCGCTCGCTTCATGTCTACTTGTACTGTGAGCAAATTGGTGGGCACTTTCACCTGCAAAATCTGTGTTCATTATACTTTACAGTATATCCTGTGAAGCGCTTTGAGACGTCCTCTTGACGTGAAAGAGGCCCCATTAAATGAAAAGAATATGATTTTTATTAGTGTAACTCTGCAAG
Organism: Hydrolagus colliei; assembly: GCA_035084275.1. Taxonomy (NCBI): domain Eukaryota; kingdom Metazoa; phylum Chordata; class Chondrichthyes; order Chimaeriformes; family Chimaeridae; genus Hydrolagus; species Hydrolagus colliei. Next base: position 5,337,686 of record CM068759.1, read on the forward strand.
CAAACAAAACGTTTTTCCAGGTTGGAGGGTTAAGTGAGAGACAGGCATTTCCAATCTGCCTTAGTCACATCAAAGAAAGCTATCACTGCAGGGCAGAAACACTGTCTTTCTTCTGCACACAACACTGGGTTAGAAGAAAATAAATCACAGACATGTGGGCACTTTCACATGTAACACGTAGGAACAAGCACAGTGTAAGTCTCAGTGCGAGAGTAAGACTGAACATTTTCCTAATTTAAAACCCTCAGTTTTAATTCAAATTCATTTTCTAATTAGATAGAAACAGTAAGCGCAAGGCTTGTTTTTCAGCACGAAGCAGGATGCCCAACGCAGAAGGATGTATCGCTGCGTTAAATTGTATTACTATTCAAATCAGAATAACCACTTCTACCCTCGAGGACCGTATCTGAGCCTTAAGTGCCATTATCATTTCGTTTGTGGGCAGCAAAGGGATAAATTGTTTCAGCTTGAATGGTACTTTGTGAGCCATTTGTTGACAATTCAGACAGGAAGCCCAAGTTCACTCAAAGAGGTCATTTTTCTCCTCTGAACATCACATGCTGCTGCCTCTGTGGCAGTCGTGGTGTGGAGGCCTGCGAGGACAGCATCTGGGCGTGCTTAACAGTGGCAGAGCCTGACACAGAGCCGGAGTGGTGGTGGAAGGGAGGGTGGGGCGGTTGGGGGTTGGGGGTGGGGTGGAGAGGAGAGGAGGAGGGAGGGAGAAGATTGACTGTAGGTATTTGCAGTATGAAATTTTCACATTTTCGTATAAAATTCAGCAGATCAAACTGCAAAAGTCATCGAGGGCCACAACAGCCAAGGCACCAGTTACACCGTTACACTGAGCCCGGGCTCAACACACGGCTTGTGAAATGAAAATGTGAAGTCATGGAGAGGCCAGGATGCTCCTCCACAGAGAGATGGAATCGGAGAGCCAGTCAACTCTGCTTACTCTGTCTCCTGCACGTTGAAAGGTTTTTCAGAGTGGGATTGGAGGAGGCCTGACACACACTTCACAAGATCACAGGAGCACAAGGTTGGTTCGGATGAAAAAGGCTCTTCAGCCCATCTGATCCCATCCCTCCAGAACACCCACCCTACCGTCCTGCTGTTGCAGCAGCAATCAGCTTTCTAAATGAGTCAGGTGTCCTAGCCTCAAGCAACCCCTTCCTGGCAAAAAAAAATTCCACATTTCCTCATAGATCGTGAGGCACAATGGACTCACAGGCTAAGGCGAGATGGAATTTCATCCCTCCGTCATCACATTGATAAAAACAAATGAACGGGATGAAGGCAAATTAGTCACTACACAATGTAGATCTGCCAGGCACATTCTCGATGAGTAATGAGTATTTTCAGTTCTGGGCTGGGCGGCTTGGTGATGGAATGGTGAAAATAAATACCCCAAGTCGCTGTCGCTGTGCTTTTCTTTTCTTCGGATTCCTGGCCACTGCTGAGCTTTTGAACGAACTTCAAGCTTTGTTCCAGCCCGAGATCACTGACACTTTTACAGTTCGGCTGTTAGGTTAAGTCTTGTGTACATCTTGCTGGTTCATTATTATCTTACAAAGCTATGCGGGAGAAAAATGAAATGTAGGAGAATTATCTTTTTAATTGAAACTGACATCGCTAACCATGTGTGTTAATTTGCGTTCTTATTCATTAACCCAAAATGGTGCCTCTTTAATACATCATTATTTTTTTTTCTATACTGAGCTGGTGCAAGAATAGACAAGTTAGAAAATCATATTTCACGTCATTGGTTTTTAATTTATGCCAAAATGACTCTGTACTTGCTAAAGACACTGGTGTGCATAATAAAGATTAGGGAGAGTTATAGTCTTGCGGTATGAAAGTAAGGTCCGAATATTTATGATACTTTTCCAGAGGAACTTTCTTTCAAGGGGTGGCTGCATCTCATTAGCAGTTATGAGGCGAGCTCAGCTTCTAGTCAGCACAGACCAATCTGCCCTCAAAACTCAGCAATAATTCTGACATAATTGTCTTCAGTCGAACTTGACTTGACTGCGCTAGACGATTTATTGAATTTTTGCAGCACAGCTTTTTTTCCCTTAGAATTGCTTTCTTGCTCTTAGGTGTGGCTTTTTGGTGTTGAAAAGATAATTAAGTGCCTCGATTATCTCATCACATTACAACACATCTTTAAGCCTCTCCCCTTCTTCCTAACTTGTTGCTCCCTCACAACTGAAAGCACGAGAGTGAAAGGCTGACTGGGATGACCAGTTCTTAATTGCCAGGATCTTTCATTGTTTGGAAATTAAATCTGGCTGTAACCTTCTCTGACCATATATAAACCCAACTGTCAGGTCTATAACTTTTAAAAGTTAACCCAGATCGATATTTTAGGATGCACCAAGATAGAAGAATAAGATGTTATGGGTTTAGAGCTGTAAAGCACAATTTTTAGATAATAATATTAATCCTTGCATTTGATATAGCACTTTTCGCATCTTATCGACGTCCGAAAGTGCTTCACAGAATGTACCGTAAAGTGAATTGACTGTATATTTGTGGGCGAATCGCGGCAGCCAATTGCGCACAGCAATGTCCCACAAACAGTCGTGGATTGAAATGACCAATTTTATTATTGTGTTTTTTTTGGGATGGATTATTATGAGGCGTGTGGAGTAAGGAAACTTGCCCAAGGATGGCGCTGACCTGCCTGGATTTGAACACAGGTCTCCCCAGCTTGCAAGACAAGTGCTCTAACCATTAAGCCACAGGAGATGTCGATAAGATATGAAAAGTGCCATATCAAATGCAAGGATTATTATTATTATTTCCGTACAGACACTTAGTTGGTAATCAATGATGAAAACAAATTGCTGGGAAGGGTAGTTGAGGCCAGGATGCTGGATTCATTAAAGAATTGTTTAATGCTGTGATGGGTGAAGGGCCTTTTACATCTGAACCAATCTTGTGATCTTGTGAGATTGCATTGAAAAACTTTCTATTTAAAACTTATTTTGAGCTGTTTTAAAATGTCTAAATGTGTATCAAAAGCTGTATAGGTCAGAAATGAGTCATCTCTGGTTTGATTTGGAAATAACTTTGAAAGCTGAAATGGTCCCTTAACTACACTTACTGACTTTTCACAATGAAATCCATCGGCCTTTAATGAAAATATTTATATTGGTGGGAATGTCATTCTGTTGCTGTTAGCATCAGAACACTAGACCTAAGTCAAGCTAGAGTGTATAAATTACATAGATGCAATCCAGAGAGAGTTTAGTAATTTAATGTATTTAACCAAAGTGTAACCTGCTGATTTGGTTTTCACGGTAGGTGTGAATCTGATCAGGTAGTAAGTAATTAACAACTTTGATATTATTTAAGATTTTCACAATGTGATGCATATTGTTCATTGAGGAGACTTCCACAGATATAGACAGAGGAGAACTTCGCTATAGATGGTTTCAGGGGGGCCATGGAGCCACACGTTGTTTCTTTGTTGGGACCTTGACGTGTGCAAATTGGCTGCTGAGTTGCCCACAAATATAACAAATCACGTGAGGCACTTTGAAACATCCCAGCCACTTGATAGGGCCCACAAATGTACAGGCAATTCATTTTAAAATATACTCTGTGAAGCGCTTTGAGATATCTAGAAGACGTGAAAGGCACTATATCAAATGTAAGGATTATTATTGTATATCAAATGCAAAGATTATTACTATTATAATACAGCAGGGGGCTCTAATTTGTGATCTGGTTACAGATTTAATGAACAACATACTGTTTGCTCGCGCATCGCCTGTAACCAGTAAACGTGGTATATGCATGAAGAATAAAATGATAAATCATGCAACTGGAAACAATTCAATCAATAGCACCTTCTTTTAAATAGCCTGAACAAGTCTTCTCTGAATCACCAGTATGTGAAATGGAGCCAAGCTATTCTTTTTGTACATGCAAGAGACACTCTTGTTTTAAAATGGAATACCTTCCCTAGGCATTCAAGAATGTGATAAATCACTTCCACAATAATTTGGTTTTATTAACATTATTTTGTTTTGTCTGTCCCTGATGTGAGCGTTGGACTTTTCCCAGGTCTGGTGTAACAGGGTTAGATCCACAATCCGGCTCCAGATTCACTTCTCCAATGATGCACTCAAACCCCAACTTTTCAAGAGCACCGCCTGTGATAGTCCTTGCTCTCACTCTCAGCATCCTGATAGCCTGGTTTGTGCAACTGCACGTTTATGTGCAGTTTGGTTTTGTAAATGTATTCAGGAGGAGATGGGTTGATACAACCAAAGCTGATTTCACAGTGGATTTAAAAAAATACTGATCGTTTCATAACCCGAACACCTCTTTATGCCATCGGAAGGATTTCTCGAAGCATTCCACAGGATTTTTTCTGGGACTTTATAATTGTAGCCGAACACAGCAGCCTATTTGCTAAAATATCTCACGAACTGCCATGAAAGTGAATGACCACTTTCCTCTGGGGCATTATTGGCCAGGACTCTGGGAGAAACTCACTTCACTTTTTGAATAATGGGGGATTTTTAAGGCCCTATTTCAAATGCTGCACAAGGATTATTATTAAGACATTACTCAAGGTTTCACTGTAAGTCTGGGATAGATTTTTACCCCCACGGATCAGGCTTCTGTAATGTTGTATTTAAGTAACTATTTCACTCCTAACAATTTGAAACAGAGAAACATTGGAAGTATGTGCAAGTGTCATCTGTGCTTTTGAACATATTTTTCCACATACCCATCAATAACTATCAGCAGTTTCAAGACATTGTGTACTTTCTTTGTGTTGTAACCCTGCAAATTGATTTGCTTCCTACTGAGTGACTAACTCATCGCTCTGACATCATTTCAAATTATTTCTGATAATCTGCAGATTTCTATTATATTTTGAATTTTGCATTGGAAAAATTGAAAGAAAACATCTTAGTGGTGTGGAGCACATCTGAACTAATAGATTTTCCATCCTCTTATTTATGAGGAATGAATAAGTAAATCTGGAATCATGAATAATATTAACTTAATTTAAGCACTTTTTAGAATAATTCTGAGGAGCAAATAACATTACTGCGAAAATAACATATTTTATGTTGCTGCATATAAACAGACTGTTTGAATGCTACCAATTGTCATATTGCAGCATTCAGGCAAATAAACAACAAGTATAACAATTTACATTCATGCTGTAAAACTCGCATAAGTTTTACCTTTATACATCATAAAATTGCCCAAATCATACATGCACCCGAACTTATTCAATTTCCAAACAAAAACACTTTGATTTCTTTGGATTAGTTGTATTTTATAAACAGGAAAAATGGCTGAATCATAATGGTTTCTTTGGCCCCCAATATATCCTTGAGACGTCTCAAAGTACTTCACAGAATATACTGTAGGGTCAGTTGACAGTATAATTTGTGTACAAAGCATGGCAGCCAATTGACACAGCACTGTCTCACAAATAGTCATGGATTGAGCGACCACATTTCTTTTGAAAAAAAAGGCAAATCTTGTCATTTAATAACTGATGTGGAAGAGATATTGGTTTTATTTTAAAGCAATTCCATGTTCCGTTAAAGTGGCTTTAAGATGCTCTCAAATAGGAGGGAATTCCCACGAGAGTTCCTTAAACTAAATTTTCATCATTTACATTCAAGAATTCACACATCTTTTCAGTAAAGTGCTTGTTACATACTAAGAGTTGGCTGCCCAATGTATTATGAAGAGGAAGACTGTTCCTTGAACTCAGCTTTGCCTTGTGGATATAGTTTCACGCAGAAAAATCACAGGAGTGGGAATCTTTATGTTATAGGTGCACAAAATAAAATCTTTCAAATAATCAATTGGCCAATTACCTGTACTTTGGAAACTTTGATGAGTTGTATCATTTTCCATGTCTTCAACATAGAAAAAGCAAATAACACTTCAAATTTAATACATTGGCAGCACGCTAAGATTCTCAAAGAAATATCCTTAAACACATGGATTTAACCCCCAGTTTCTTTCTAACATAAGATCTAACAATGAGGAGATGCCACCTATTGTCTTAAAATATGTCACAGGATTTACTATGATGCGTTGTGACTATATTTGTTAAATGCAGCAGTCAATGTGTGCACAGTAATGTCCCACAAAAGGCTATGAAGTGAATGATCAATTTTATTTGGGGGATTGTTGGCCAGAACACCAGAAGATACATCCTTTTAGTTGTTGGAAACAACAACATTTTGCATTTATACAGCTCCCTTCATGTGGAGTAGCTTCCTGGTGTGCTTGACAGTGATGGAGGTGTTTAAATCCCGTAGAATAGAGGTGCCAAAGAATCTTTAACTTCCACCTGAACAGCCCGACGGGACCCAGGTTTAATCGTTCATCTGAAGTGTGGCACCTCAAACCTCACAGCACTGCCTTGGAACATTCGCCTTTGAGTTAAAAGTCCCAATTTGGGGTTTAGAATCCACAGCCTGACTCAGAGGTAAGAGAGCCAGCACTGAACCAACCTGACACATAGCATTACAGGATCCTAAATTCAATATGGTACTACAGTGCAGTTGCATGCAATACATCCACAAGGAGATAGGTGAAGGTTTTCCTAGCTGGATTGTAAGACAGATGATCAAAGTTTACAATTCTTAAGGGCAGACATCTGGATCAGTCCTGGTGCACCACACTCAACACTATTTAGTTTGCTCGTCAATACTTTCTTTTACTTAATCTAGAATTGGGATGTAATTGAGCAGAACTGAAATGACACCCGTCTGCAAACGGACCAATAGACAATGCAGAATTTTAGATATTGACTTCAATGGAAGAAACTGGCTGTGGGCCAGTTTCCAATTCAGCAGTCACAGAACACATTAGGTTGGGCATAGTCAACATATGAAATTCTATGCACAATACAGCCATTTGGTTTGAAGATGCACTTTTGCTACTTTGCACAAGTGTCCTATATCATAGCATAAAATATAACATGAAAGAAGTCAGAGCCTAGATCCATTAGCTCACTGGCACAGATAGCACTATAATAGAGAGATAGCACTTATAAAGAGACACTTTATAAGTGAGTCTTGATAAAATATTCATATATTTATAAAGATACTTATAAGGTTGCTGTGATGTGCTCTACAAGACAAATATAGTTTGTTTTAAAACGCCTATCTATTCATTCTTAGGAAAATGTTGATGTAGATCAAGAACAGTGTTGACATCAATAGAAACTTAAAGGCCTCCTTCGCCAACCCTGCACTAATCTATGGAAAATGTGGCTTAAGTACAGACAACGAAAATGAAACAAGCTAATACTGGGACAAACCCCAAATTAAATCAGCAAAACACAGAAATATGGCTTCACACATTCACTTCCTAAAGGCTTCCCAGGAATTGTAAAACGCAAATACGTTTAGAACATATTAACTACGTAAATGATATTTTGAAAAATTGTGATGGTGAATATTATAATGGACTTTACTCTGTGTGGATATTCCAATCAGTCAGCTGAGGCGTAAAATAACGGCCTGCCAAATGCCAGTGACAAGCTATAATTATTTAATTGCAGACTGAATAACACATATACCTACCTACTACTGACACCTTCCCAATGTGACAACGTGGGTGATTAACACTAAAACACAAAATCTGCCCACCTCGTAGCTTCTGCAAGGCTGCTCATTTATCAACTTGTGATATTGAGGTGTTGCGTTGCCATCTAGTGGAATTCAATGACAGCGAACAGCAGGAAGGAATGCCGTACGCGCCTCACCGAGCAACCTTTCTTACGCGGAGATTAGAACCCCAAAGGTTCTCTGTATGAAATATATTTCCATACATATGTTCAACATCAGCTTCAGTCTTGCAATTAGCAGAGACAGAGAGAAAGTGAGAGAATTCGTGTGTTTTGAGTTGGATTCAAATTCCGGATCCAGATCTGAAAGGAAAACAGCGCAGCATAGCACCCAGGGCTCTATCAGTAACTTCTTTGATAACAAGCAGTACAGTGCAATACAATGTATTGCAGTACAATTTACATTCATTTATTCATTTCGCTTCACGCGGACGTCCCCAAGCTCATTGCTGGATGGGCACCCAAGCTGACCGTGGAAATCGAGGGCGGGGGGGGTGGGGGGGGCAGGTGAAAAATGACTGAAAGCGCACGAAAGGGGTAAGTTCTGAGTCACGATTTGAAAGAGGGGAGGGACGGAGCGAGTGATGTTCAATAGCTCAGCGGTTAGAGCACTCGCCTCGCAAGTGAGAGACCTAGGTCTGATTCCCAGCAGGGCGAAACATTGGGCAAGTTTCCTTACTCCTCAGTTTACCTGACAGTAGTAGGAATCAGGTTGCTAGTCGATTGCTTTTCTGGGGGTAATAATTCTTTTTTTTTTAATTGTTCACTCAATCCACGACTGTTTGTGAGGCACTGCTGTGAGCAATTGACCGTAATTGTGGATTTCACCCATAAAAATATAGTCAATTCACCTCACGGCGTATTCTGTGAAGCTCTTTGAGACGTCTCAAAGACATGATCGTGTTCTACATCAAATGTAAGGATTGTTATTTTATTATTACAAGATAAGAATCTGTGGACGGATTGCTTTGCAAACTTGGGTTAACTTGCAATGGTTCTCCGCGGCTCACTTGTTAGTGGAAGGAAACAAGACAAAGAAGCAGTGGTTAGGAAGTGAAACCAAATATTAGATCAAGTGAAGAATTAAAAATAACCAACACTGACTTTAGAGGATTGCCACATGTCTCCATGCCAGACCATATGATAAATTAATTTGGTGCGGAGATCTGAACTGTGATATTTCTATTTATTATGCAACATAAATGTTGTGTTCTCCCCCCTACTGCAATGTCACTGGAAAACAAATTCCTGATATGCACACGTCTTTTATGGACAGAAATATTCTATATTTGTCAATTAGTGATAAATAAAATAACACTGTCAGACCGTAGAGAGTTAAAGGGGTGAAATTGCAATGATTTGTTTTTACATATTCGATAAACACAATGAACATGTTAAGAAATAACATATTTTCTCCTCAATATATGTATATATATGCGCACTTTTACCAACAGAGCCAAATAATTTGAGGAATTCACAAAAAAAACTCTCAAGGGTCATTATACAGTAAGAACAAGAATTATTGTAAATTACACGTCCCTCTTTTGTATAATCTATTTGATCTATTTCTGTGAGGAGCAGTTCTGAACCTAATTAAATTTCCCTGTAAAATATGACTGAACCTTCAAATGAGATATGGGTTCTGACCTCCTCTCCTCCTGTTGGCACTGTTATTCATATAGTAAAATATTTCATTTGCTTCTTTTGAACAAACATTGTAATTCAAAATGGGTTGCACTTTATGCTCGTTGCCGATTTCCCTTCTTTGTAAAGTTAAGTCCTTTATCTGAAAGCTTCTTAATAAAGCAATAAGGGTGGACAGGGAGAGCTAATTTCAGAGAGAATGCTGTTGCAATTTTGTTGTATTTTTAATGTACTTTTAGAACCTTTTAGCTGATTCCGGCTGCTCTAAATGCCGGACTGAGGTCATGGTATGTACTCACTCCCCTCTTTGCAAAGCATGGTTCCAATCCATTAGTGGATGTTGCCATGCTCAATATATATCTATGCCAATAAAATACAGTTCTTTCTTTCCTTTATAGTTTTCTATGCCTGTACATTTTCTTATATTACAAAAGGAAAAGGAGTTTCCTCGCCTCCCTATGATTTGTACCTCCTTCCTTAGTTTCTCTCTGAGCACTAGTGCCTTTCAGTAGTCAAGGCAAACTCATTTGTTCACCTTGTAAAAGGGGGATGGCAAAAGATATTCTTTTACCCGTCGGAAAAAAAATCCAACAGTTAAATTATTTATGTCTGCGAAAAAAAATTGCTTCTTTAAATTAGCTTATTATAAAATAATTCTCCGAGTGTCTGATTTGGAATGTCAGAAAGCTGTGGTGGCATATTCCCCCGTGTCTGCTGTGATGGTATATCATTTAAATAGGAATTACACTGAGACACCAACAACTCTCATCGCTGCGGATCTAGGTATAAGAAGGCCCTCTGGTGTTGTGGTGATAGCTCTACATGGAGTGCAACTGTGCAATGGAAGATTTCAGGCCTGACTCTTCATTAAATTTATGCGTGTTTGTGTTGGGAGGATGGAGGGGTAAGGGTTTATCATATAATAAAGAGTAAACATAGTATCCTAAACATGGAATGAGAGGATTGTTATGTTATTTTAACACTCAGCAATAGACTAATAGACTCCCCTCACCACCCCTTGGGTGAGAATAACGAGAGCATCCTGCAGTAGGAAAGAGTTGATTGGGCCATTGGGTACCACTGGATGTGTAAGTGGGATAGTGCTTATCAGGCTCCTTAGAGCAACTGGTCAAATGGCAACATAGCCTATACTTTGTTATCTTGTGTGTATCAAAGATGTGCATTTCTCATCGGTCCAGTAGTTCAACGAATCTCCAAGGCCTTTTCCAATCCTAATCCTTACATTTTATTCGGTTCCTCACCTCTGCGCTCTTCTTGCTACCATCAGCATTTTACAGGGTATTTGTGCTTGGCACTTTAAAATCAGTCAACTGAGATGGACTTCAATGGTTAAATACTGTACCATTTCCAGTCTTCTGACTCTCCAGTGGCTTCTCATTCTCCCAAGGGAAGGTGGGGGGCAGAGACGGTACGAGGTTGGCCGAAAGCACGGTCAAAGTGGAGGCGTGCCTTGGAGGAGGCAAGGGAGAAAGAGAGGCGAAAGCAATGTGGGATGGAGTTCCAGAGGGTAGGGGTAGAGAGGCTGAAGACCTGACCTCGGATGATGGGCAGGTCGGTGGGGGGACATGGAGCAGGTCAGAGCCTGCTGAGCGAAGTGGGAGGGCAGATTGATAAGGGGTTAGCAGGTTGCACAGCTAGGAGGGAGCAAGGCCATGGAGGGACGAGCCAATCGGGAGAGCTTTGGTCCTGCTCAACTGTAGAAGTTGGTTCTCATGCAGGACTTGATGTCTGACAGGCAGTTTGTCAGGACACCAGTGGTCCTGGGGTTGAGGGTGGTGCAGAGAGAGAGTTGGGTGCAGAGAATAGGATCTGAACCATTCAAGGACAGAACCTTGAAGATTAAAGTGAGAGGAGAGACGGCGGAGGAGGATAAAGTGATCCACGGTGTCAAAGGCAGCAGAGAGGTTGAGGGGACAGAGGGAGCCCTGGTCACAGCCCTGGACGGAATGTCATTGATCACCTTAATCAGGGCTGTTTCTGTGCCGTGGCCACGGAAATCGGATTGGAGGGGTTTGTAAAGGGAGCAGCAGAAGAGGAAAGAGTGAAGCTGAGAAGCAACAACTCTTTCGAGGACTTTGGAAAAGGGAGGTTGGAGATGGGGCGGTAGAGGTGGGTAGGAATGGGTCCAGAGAGAGATGGGGAGATGGTAGCGGTTGGGAGGGCGGAGGTGGCTGAACAGATCCCCTCGATTTTTGACTTGAGGAAATCAAGTCAAAAATGATGGGATGGGCGCAGGGGCCGTTTGGTAGTGGAGAAGAGGAGCA